>JAUTDX010002092.1:0-58739 GCA_030844895.1 Ambrosia x helenae
AATAGCAAATTCCCCATAGGATGCATAGGAATGCATTTATTTAATTGTAGCAACGGCGAAATCGCGTGCGAATAAACGTGTCCAAAACGGACGTTGGTGACTACCCGGTAACAATTAATTAACCGAAAATGATGCCAAACACCCGGGTATAAAATAAAGGGTATTTTCATGATATATTATGTGTTTTGGAACTCCAAAACCGTAAATGAAAACTCCAAATACAAATCTACCGATAACGAATAAAATGCTTCATCGCACCCGATATGCGTATAACTTATAAATTCATCCAACCGAGTCTAAATAACTTACCAACACATAAAATAGACTATGTTTAAGAGTTGTAAGGGCTAATTTAATGTCCTGAATCATTCGTAACAAAACACGTCTAAAACCCGAAACACCCAAACCGAACCGAACTGAAACGAAATTGCATAAATAACTTGTGAGATATTTTGAGTCTTGTGTGGGACCCACAAGGGCCTTGGGGGCTGGTTCTACGGGAGAAGAAAAAGGAGCCACCCTTGTGCTTCACAAAAGCTCAACAAACAAATGAAAAGTTGTGTTGTCTTGGACTTGTTGTGCATGCTTTGTCCCCACATGTTTTAAATACCTATACATAAGATGGTAATTGATCAAAACTCACAAAGACCTGCTCTAAAACCGTGAGCATCCACACATCCACCCACCATTACAAGTTTTAATCCATCAAGACTCCATTTCAAGTCATAAAACCTTGCTTTCATTTTGGCAGATTCATTAATGCCATCTTCAACAGGCCATAACTCTTTCATTTCTTCCCCAAAATCAATGATTAACCCCTTGAAAGAAACTTCTATCTAGTCCCTGAAGATCCTTACCATTTTCATGCAAACCTAACAGGTTTTAGGCATCCAAATCGTCCATGGGAAATGACTGCGCAGCTTCGGAGCTGTTGTAACAGCAGGTCACGATTTTGAACCTTGAAGAGGCTACACACCTCCAAATTCGATGATTCTTTTCCTACCTCCTTGGACTTCCTTTGGCTTCAACTGGATCAGAAAACCCTGAGTATTGTGCCCAAGAAACCTTCCTTCCATTGCTTGTTTTCTTCCCTAGTCTTGAACTAGTGGTAAAACTCAATGCTTTTCTTGTTCAACACTTGTTATGTTTTGTGTAGTCTTGCAAGTTGTACATGAAATGAGTTAAACAAGAGGTTTTAAACATAAGTTATTGTGGGTTTAATGGAAACAAAATGAGTCTTTAAAAAGAGTGTGTTAGGCCATGGTGATGGTTGTGTTGATGTTTCTAAAGTTTAAGTTTACATAAACTTGTTTTTTGGAAGTTGTTTTGGGTAATGTTTGTGAAAACAAGTTGAACACACCTAAAGATGGTTTAGATCATTCTAAAATAACTATCCAATACCTAATAACTTAATGAACTTGTACCTTGTGGGAGATTATAAGTTTACATATTTAAAGTTTATTAACTTTTAAATACAAAGTTGGAAATTATGAACTTGATACATAAAGTACACTTACTATTATTCCTAATATGATTATAAGGGGCCATGGATAACGTTGAAACTCTATAAAAATCTCTATTGGGAAGTTGACAAAATAAAGTTTACCAAGTTTAGTGAGATTTGTCACCTTTGAAAGTTTAGGGGTAAAAATGCAACTTTTAAAGTTAAAGGTGATATTTGATGTCTTTAAAAGTTAAGGGGTGGAAAATGTCATTTTGGAAACTTAATGCTAAGAATGTGATTTTGGAAAGCCAAAATGAAAAGCTGTACTTTTCCAAGGTTTGTTGTGGAAATATCCATAAGACTTACAAAAGTATATTTTTGTATAAAATGTATCTTCATAAAATAGGAGTTTATGAAGATATAAATTACCAAGGTATTGAGAATTTAAAGACTTGGAGATATCTCATAAAAATGAACATTTTTATATTTTTGGGTATATAAAAATGTTGGAGCATTTTTGTGTTAGAAATAACGAAGTCCTAGTGTTTCAAAATGCAAAAGTTATTTGATAAAGTCTAAGTAAAAATATGTGGAAATTAAAAGGCGATTAATTTCAAGAAAAACATATTGTTGGGAGTTTAAGAAAAATAACTATATATATATATATATATATTGAATGTAGGAGATAAACATTACGTCGACAAGTAATTATTCCTACAATATATATATATATATATATATATATATATATATATATGAACAACTTATACTACTCGGAATGTGAGAATATATAAATACAAATGATCGAATATGGAAGTATTTATATTACGGCGTGTTAACGACAAAATGTGAAGCGGACGAATAAGTATATATTGTATAACTTCCTACAAGATACGTATATACGTTATTGCGTCTAGTGTGGGCATGAAAATAAATATTTTTGTGAACTAAAGTATATGAGATTGACTATGGGTGAAAAATGTACAACACTTTCCTAAGTGTTGGAAAAGTATTCGTGGGAGGATTAACGTTAAATAATCTATAACGATTACACGTTTAAACTAAGCTTAATAATGTGAACTTGAAAATGTAAATATTTATCGAATCGGCAAGATCCTAGTATATTTATGAATGGGAAAATAAATATAAGGTAAAGTGAGTCGAGTCGAATGTTGAAGATGAAATATCAATCGACAAGACCCTAGTATGATTATTTAATGGAATGTAATTATATGGTAAAGTGATTCGACTCGAGGATGATGTAACACGAGTTAATTAATACGGAAATATAAGTGGAACTTATAACAAGGGTAATCCATCACCAACGGACCTAGGACATACGTTTACTTAAATGGGGAATTGTATACCAATAGTGGTATTGGGAGTGGGATGTATAACTTGCCGGGAAACACTCTCTATAGACTTAGTGACTTATACGCACTAGGACATTCGTAGGTGCTTGATCTTGGACTTGCTATTCTCTGCTATTTGATTGCACGATGTACTTCAGGTGAGCTTCACGGCCCCTTTTTACTATTTTGTTTTGGGGGAAAGATATATTTTGTCAAATGCTTTCACATGTCAAAATGTTTTTAAAAGCTAAAACGTGATAAGTGGCATGATGAGTACTTGGGTTTTGTTGTTTATACACCACTCGGGGTGATCCTCGCTACTGTAACCATTTACTCGGTGTGTGTGTGCGTGTTGAAATCGAGAACCGAAGGAATATTTGGATAGCGCTATTGGTGCCTAACAAGGCCCATCCCTAATCGATAGCGTCGATTATGCAACTGTGTTTGCCATGGGTGCACCTATTCTGAACTAAGTTGTTATTTTTCGAGAAACAACCACTGCTCGCGGGGAAATATTAGTCTTGGTTTGGTTATGGGCTCAAGGGATTGCTCGTCATATTTTGTAGGAGTTAGCTAGTTTTACAAAGGTCACTGCTTGTGTTTGTTCCGCCCCTGTTTTTGTTGTTAAAATGTTGTTGTTATGGAACTAAAACCTGTGAACTCACCAATATTTTATATATTGACGTCTTTTTAACATATCTTTCAGTAACTAAGTGCTGACTAGATATGCGGCTTGTACGGTGGAATTTGTGATGTCGGACACTGGTCAGGGGTTGATTTATATTCGCCATTGGGTTGGGACATAGATGGAAAACCCCATGTTGAACTTCATGTATGTTGTCTTGTGTAATGTTTACGAAAAGGTATTTGTTTTCGACATCTCAATGAAATGACCTTTCTAATTAAATATAGTTTGTGTTCATCTTGACTTTGATATACTTTCGAGCGTTGCGCCACGTGTTTTCCGCCATTGGCGTGGCGTGACAGAAGTGGTATCAGATCCAGGTTATAGCGTACTAGTATTTTTGAAAAATCTAGACTATAATCGGTTTCGGCTCGAAAACAAAGTTTCAAAACTAAAACACAACAAAATATTTTTAGAAAGGAAAGAAAATTGTACATGGGTTGTACAAGGGGAAATACAGACCGACTAGCCATGTGTCTCAATATATTAAATGTTAGAAAATAAGGATATGTATATTTATGTTATGTAGAGATCCGATTTTCTAACTAGGGCTAGTTAATGCATATAAGTAGTACAATTATTTGCACGTGAGAAAGTCATGTCACGCTTCACCTTAGTCTGCACTCTTGCACTGATCACCGATACCAACAAGTGGGAAGGACGCTGTGGACTGCGATGAACTCACCCGCTTACCCGTGGACAGGATAGGTCGGAAGGACTAATCTCTATTGCGCTAATGGATGTCGTCGTGTTGTGTATGTTGTGAAGGCAAAACTAGTCCAGTCTTTTGTTGTATGAATACTTTGTTTTGGATCAGGAAGCTCGGAACTAGCGGGCACAAAGATTACCTGGCAACGCAGATTATCATTACGGGTGCACACGTAATAATAATTTGGGGTGCACGGTAACCTTTGGTGGGCGCTAGGACCGGTTTGGTGATCACTCCTTGTCTTGTTTGTTCTTGTTCTCTAGGTTTAGACTTAGCTTTTGATTGGCCAATAGGTTAAAAGGGAGGTCTTGTCGATATCCCTTGATTTCGATCCTCGCAAACCCAATGAGCTTTCTTCAACATTACCTCTAAGGTACGAACATGGAAGAGCTCGAAGGTCTGTTCATACGAGTAATCTGACATAAACCTTCGCATCGGATAGGGACGGGAGGCGGAAACTTCTTTACATAAGATTGAATGCCTTCGCCACAAGGTCTTTCTCAGAGGAGCGGACGCACGAGGATGCACTGCCTACCGAAGAGATGAATGTCCGGTACGATGCATGGAATGCTAAACCTGAACCTAGTGAAGACCTAGGGCGCGTCCTTGCAAAACTAGTGCGTTTTGAGCACGGGACCCTGTGTGAATCAGTATTAAGACTCGTGACCCGTGTGCTGCTGTGTTGTTACTGGAGTAAGTCATTATCGATCTAACTCATGCCCAAGTTGTCTTCAAAGATCGGGTGTTTCTTCTCCAATTGGAGGACATAATCGACCTTGCTGAGTCAAGGGGCTTGATCATCTTTATCTAGAAGGCACAATAGCGTTTATAAAAATATTGAGATAAATAAGTATTTCACAAAAATTCTATAAAAATATATAAACGACTTTATAAAATTCCACAAAAATTATTTAAACTTGTAGATAAATAAGTATTTCAGAAATAAATTTTATTCCAGAAAAAACCGTTTATTTAATATTTTTAATTAATTTTTGTTATTTTAATCACAAATAAATCGTAATAAATTCATTTTTTAAATATTTTCATACCAAAATTTTACATAAATTATTTTTGTTCATTTAGAACAAAAATATAAATTTTAATTTGAATTTTCTTTAATTTTAATATTTTAGATATAAAATTATATTTTTGACAAATAGAAATAAATATACTAAATATTCAATTTTTGAGAAAATAATTTTTATAAAAATTATTTCATACTTAAAATCTTATAATATGACCATCCTTAATAAAAAATCTACATATATTCTTTTGTTTATTTATTTTCTAAATTTCTTTTATTTATTAACAATTTACCTAATTAACAATTAAACAAGTGCTTATCCCCAAATTAGGAACCCTAGAAATACTTGTAGACTAGAAAGACTTAGACTTATTTATTACCTTAAACATAGGGTAATACTTGGCAACGTTGGACTACACTTATTCTATTTCACAAGACTTAACACTTTGCTAAGGTGAGTTTACGTAACCCTGTTTATGCAATTCTTTATACTTGAAACTTTATACTTAAGCAATTCTACATACATGTCTAGTTGTAAACATTAATGCCTCATGACTTAGACAAAGACTATTAGACTAAAACTTAAACTTGCATAATCATTAACCCTGATCAAGCGGCGGTATACAATGATAGATCTATTGGATTGACAACCCCACCCAGATTCGTTGCGGGTGATTGTTATCGTTCCAACGTTATATTAAGGTGAACCATGGATGCGGGATTGACCTAAACTTTGTCAGAGGATTGATTAGTGCATACTATACTTCTTGTTTATTCATGTAGTCTTAAACTTACATTAGACATATGAATTGCTAAACTTTTATTCTTTTAAAAACTTATTGCTTAACTTGGCTTATGTATTCTCACCAACTTCTAGTTGACCCCCCCCATTTTTCCAAACTCAACAGGAAATACTGATGCTTGAGGTCTAGAGCTAGCATGAGGAGATATTTGAAGTTTTAAGCTTGTTTGATTATTTGATGTACTAGATTTCATTCAAGACTTTGTTATAAATTACAATTTTGGATGTTTTATTTTAAATAAATACTCATTTAAAACTTGATTACCATGTGCTAAAGACAATCATTCATACGTGACACCTCGATTTGTCCGCCATCGGTTGGGGTGTTACAGATTTATTAAAACATGGTAAATCACAAGTTTTATTACACAGTTTGTCTACCCGACACTTGTGGACAAGGTTATTGAGTATATGAAACTTGGTTTTGTACTTATGATAGGGTTAGGCATCTTAACATGTATATAGGGCATTAATAAATCTAAGTGAAGATCAACACATACTCTAGTCTTGTTAACACACGTTATTAGTAGATGTCCGATTATAAAGATCCATCTAGGGCCTTAAGCTGATCATAACATGGATCGAGCTTGTACATTTGGACTTAACATTAGTCTTTAATCTTAAGATGGGGTCAAATGTGTGTCTTATTACAAACCGATGCTATTTATGATGTTATACGTGATCTATATGGTATATAAGTATCACTTCGGCCCTCTAGAGATGTAGTCAAGGGCCGATGGTTTGTAATGCTAAAACAATGCACTTGCTAGTGATAAAAATCTAAGTAATGCGTGTGTGTTCTTATGTTTACATTAACTAGGGCCGATTAAAGTGGGGTAGACTAGATTGGATCATAGTTTAAAAGCATGGTAACCTTACCTAATGTGATCGAAAGATGGATAGCTTCCAAGGCTCCTCCACGAGTCTTGCAAGGCTTCGGTTATGGTGGTCAAGATCCGAAATTTAGAGAGAGTGAAAAAAATGATATTGGTGTGCATTTGAGAATGAGATATGGTGCCTTTATATAGGAGTCGAGTGGGGTAGAGGACAAAACAATTTAGGAATGACCATTCCTTGTTTTCGGCGCATGTATGTATGTAAGTTAACACTATTTGGAGTAAGTGAGGAGTACGGTGACTAATCAAGAGTAAGGTAAGTTGAATTAGGCTAGGAGGATGATTAGTTTTGTCTTACTATCTATTTGTATGAAACCCATGACCTCACCATACTTCTAGATCGATTACATCACTTAAAAGGGTGAGTTGGAAGCCGCAATTTCTTGGTTGTCTCCTCCTAGGATCGGCCAAGTACATTCTATATGCAGGATAGTGATAGCTCAATGCCTTGACTTGTCCTCTCTTGTTGGAGGTTGATAGATCATAGGAGTTTAGTTGTTAGTTTAGGAATTTGATGTAGATAGTGACACTTCATAGGATCTTGGTGTCTTTGTCTTGTAATAGACTAGGGCCGATTATATATGGATTGTTATATCAATTAGGAAGTAGCTTGGAAGTGCACTAGAGTGTGTGTGGGTAGGCATAGCCGATTAGGGTGGCCCCTAGTTGAGGAATGAGTTGACTTTGGAATGGATCTTGTCATTCTTTGTTTGTTACTATAAGGGTGTAAGGGATTACATCACTAGTTTCTAGAATTTCTTCCATCATGCTCTCCTAGCCGATGTGGATCTCTTGGATTGGATCGGCCCATGTTTCCCCTAGGAGTTAGGATTAGATAGTGACAATACATAGTGACAATACACAGATTAAAAGCTTGTCCTCTTGTATCCCTTGTGTTGTCCCCGTCGGCTGCTACTTATAGGTGATAAGAGAATGTTTGTTTTATTCTATTTAGGGAGGGATAGGGGTCTAAGATGATGGTGGCTTGTCATGTTTAAAAGTCGGCTACTAGAGACAAGAGGAAGCTTCCAAGAGGGTATGTGTATGTGTGCGTACGTTTATATATATATATATGTATACATGTGTACATTGCCAAGTGTTTGCTTAATACAAGTTCATGTGTTCCAGTAGATGTTTGTGTAAGATTATTCCTTAATTGTTTTAGATATAGGAACATCTAAGTAGGTGATCATGTGTCGTATGTTAGTTAGGAATTGATGACAACATTTAACATGTATTTATTTTTGTTTCATAGATAACCCATATACATCTCGTGTGTGTATGTGTGACTTATCTAGTTAACTTTAACCAAATATAATACAAGGAATCTAAGTGCAAGCAACTAGAATCTAAGTGCAAGCAACTAGAGTTTAGTTATATTAAGAACCTGAAATTGCAGGGTATCACATCATCCCCAAGTTGAAAAGAATTTCGTCTCGAAATTCAGCAAGTAAACAGTAAAGCTAGCTTAGAAAAGTGTGTGCTCGGTTCCCGGGATGTCACACTTTTATATTGGGAAAGATGTTGGTTGGTTTCTAGGTCCTATGGATACTATTTACCACACATCTAATAACTACGACGAGTCTAAGGCTCCCGCCGAGCCTGTTGTTGCTATTGGTGTTATATTCTATGGCTCAAGAGAAATCCTGTGTCGTTGCTAAGTGTGTAGCTCTTGCTGAGTGTGTTGTTTCTATGGCTCTTGTCAAGTTTGATGTTGTTGTGGATATGGAGACTCCAACTGAGGTTACTATGGTTGGCGTAGACATCTCTATGACCCTTGCCAAGCCGCTATGACCATGTCCGTTTTAGGGTGGAGTTCGTTGCTGTTAACTCCATTTTCTTTGAGGCTTTTGTTGAACCACTCGTTATCATTCCTTGGGCTCCTGCCAAGACTAATATTGACGATGGTTATCAGGCTTGGGTTGAGTCTGTCAATGCTTCAGTTGCCATTATTCGAGTGACTTATATCGAGCATACGGTCGCTCTCCCTAAGAACGATATCGGCTTGATAAGTCTGCTAAATTATGTGGAACCCATCGTTCCCATTTCTATTATGATGACGGATGCCCTTGTGGATCCAATCGTTCCTACCAATGAGCCAATGGAGTATAGGTTTGTGAGGATACGAATAAGGATTCCGCCACCATAAATGAGCTGAAACGCACCGGGGTGCGTGCTCATCGTAATGGAGCTTCATGTAGTTATGTATAGTGGACTCGCTAGATTGTGTGTCATTCTGTTGTCGTGAATTCATGTTGTGGTGTTACCCCTAGCAATTGTGCATTCTTGTAGTTGCACAGTTTTGCCGATTGCGTATCCATGTGGTTGCGTTGCGTTGTCGATGATGCATGTCTGCAGTTGTGCTACTCCCGATGCGGTATTCCCTTGATGTGTTTCGCGGACGTGTTGCTATCATTGTCATGTTTTCCCTACTGTCGTGATGCGCCGTGAACGTATTGCTATAGCTGTTGGATTGACTTGATGATGTGATAACTTGTTGTTTGTTTCACTCTTGGTTCCCTAGAGATAGAGACAGCACCTCAACACCTCGTTGCCGTCACTGTTCTGATAATTTGATCGTGTGGTGTCGACATTGATTGCGTGGGATTTTGGGTGTCTAACGGACTTTCCAGAAGTCATAAAAAGACACTCCTATCTTAGTGTTAGCATGTGTATCCCCATAAAGTCCGAATCACGTGATCGTTTGGGTAGTTGACCAAATTATGTGTCGACCCCTTTATGTGCTCGCGCATTTCATGAGCATTGCCTCTTCAAAATTTAAGGCATTAGTGACGCCATGTCCAGCCTTAAAATTTACGCGTATATTCGGCGACTAACGATTGGCTATGCAAATCAATGTTGGGAAGAAATCCCGTGATTCCCACATGATGAGGCGAGACTCGTCTTGGTGATAAGGGACATCGAATGTGCCTCGAACCCCGAAGGTATCGAGAGAAGGTGAGAGATGTTATGGCCCATTACTTTTGGACTAACAAGTGTTGAAGGACTCACTTATCTATTGCTCGTCCTATTGGATCCATTTGAAATCATCTATGTTGACGTGTCATGCTGATGATTATGGGAATACCAGTGTGGACCCACCTATGGCATGTGCGTTGGTGGAGTCTCTGGTACATGATTTCGGTGATTTTATGAAGCGCCGAATCCAGAAGGGCATGTAGCATTGTCTACTCTATAAGGGTGGTACCCTACCATTATGAGATGGTCGATCAACTCAGCCCTTCGATTAATGTTGTTATTCATCTGATAGTAGGTTTATCTTGTCTTGGTGTCGTTGCTTAGATTCTTGGAATAGTGGGACCATTTCGACCTTGGGTCGATGCTGATGTTCCTAGTTATCCTTTACTAGAATTGCTCGTGCTAGAGCAAAATCCCCCCATCTTTGACAGACATTGTTGCAGACACCATAGTAATGTGAGCTGCCAAGTCAGTGCGTGTAGTACCTAACTAATCAAGATGAGGTCGAAAGCTTACATATTGCACCCATATGTGTGACTACCTGAGTCGTTGAATGGGATGCCTTATGGGAAGGCTCCAGACTATTGCTTGTGGTGTGATCTCGGTCGTCTGTTTGTTTGTTTTAAGTAACGACTTTCGCGCATGAAGTCGTCAAGCCCCAAACGTGAAATCTATGCCAAATGCATTCATCTATGACTCAATTTCACCTTTTTCCTTGAAAGATCCTAAAAAGATGGAACCTTCGGCGAGGGAGGGTTCCGGTTTCAGGACTCCTTTCACTCAGATCTCTGCATAGGATCTGATAGTCAATTCGAGGGCGAGTGGCCTGTATTATTCAGAATTGACTTACTAGGTTTCTAATGCCGATAGGACTCCAGTGCCCGTGAGGCCCATATAACAGGACAAGTACTGGATACCCTTGTTTTAGGCAGATACCGGTGTTCTATATACCGTTTCGATGGAGACCAGCATGTCGAGATGTTGTCGAAACCCTATCCCCTATTTGTTGCGGCAACCATATGATGATGATTCATATACATCATTCCAGTGTTGACCAATGTGATGAGGTGATGTGAGCCTCTAGTCATTTTTGTTTAAGTCGGCTTTTAATTCTCGCAATTGTGGAATTGTACGGCCCGTGTGTCGGATATCCGCTGTTTACTGTTTGGGGAACTGAGGGGTGAAAGTGACGCAAAAGCTTTCGACCTCCATCAGTTCATACTAGGCACCCTAGTATCATTAACCAATCTCGCTCATGCGAAAGGTTGTAAGTTAGTACATAGTGGATTCCAGTCCGTGGGAGGACACGAGATTACCATCCGCTACTACAAACAACCTTGAGTGCCCTCGAGAATGTCGACCGTTCTGCGATCTGGTAAGATCACCCGTTTAGTGAGTTTTGGGATTAGCGAGTCTAGTTATCATGTCGCCTGAGGCGTCCTGTGGCTGTGATGTGACGCGAGTTAGGATTGATTGTTGTATGGAACCCTCTCACCCCGTACCTATTTGTAGTTACAATATGAGGCATATGGATAACCACCTATACTCTCGAAGAGTCTTGGCCAGACACTAGATGCCAACTGCTATAATATCGGATTGTAGTAGTCATCCTACCTCAAGGTTTGTCGAACCTTGAACGCAAGCCTGGGATACTTGTATTGATATGACTTTGGCTTGTTATTCTCGAACGAACGAATTGAATGTCCTTCACAGAAGTGTCCCATGTGACACGATTAATGGCAGTGGCACATCGAATTCGTGTGCTTCATCGCTAGAATTTCCTATGTGATAGGAATTATCACCCCCAGCATTCGGGGTGTATTGCTCAGAGCCCTTTTGGAGGGCATACGTGTACACCTCCAGTACATTGAGTGAAAGGCGGAGATGTACACATAATCTAGCTTGAGTTGTTCGAGAGATGACCAATTAATCTTGTAGATTCAAGGCTGCTTGAATAAGTTGCGAACCCGATCGGGAAGTTGTACCAACAAGGCGCTAGCCTTAGGAACTTCGAATCGGTCATAGGACTTCACTGAGAGTTGTACTTTGAGGGGTGTTGCTAAGCATAGAAATTGTAATGGACCAAATTCTTGATACTCCAGTGGCACAGAGATATCGGTCAGGATTGATCTTGTGAATTTTAAGGTCGCGCGTCTGTAAGAGCTTAATAGGATTCTTGATGTATCCCGCAAGTCGAATTCGAGTTTGTGCAGTTGTTGAGTCGTTGTTTTCTCGACCGACGAGATCCATGCTAACACTAAGTTCCACTATTTCGGGAAACCGATAGTAGTGATGGATCGGAAAGCCCAAAAGCATAGTCATGTTGGATCCGGATATTGTGCTTATAGAATGCTGAGCGTGAACCCGAGTTCACGTAGGAAAGAGGAAATCGAGTGAAGTGCAATATTGGAGCACTCCTAATCAATCCACAATCATCATATTGGAGGGCGAAACCCTTCATGTCAGATCCGAAACATATTGGAGCACTCCTAATCAATCCACAATCATCATACAACCCAACCCTATTAATCCTCCCCAATTATCATCTTGTTTGTCATGCTAATTGAAAGTTTTCCCAAAATGGATAATATTGTGGGTAGGTCACATCAACAACATGCAAAGTTTCCCTAAATGGCAAATAACATGATTTATCACATAATCACGTTCCAATCATCATCAAGTTGTTGTATGATTGTTCTAACACAAACCCTAACAAGTTACAATCATCAAATCATCATATTACATCCTAGATTCTCCTAAAATCCTCAAACAGGTCAAAACTCATCAAGCCACATAACACATCAAACAAGCTTCTAACACCATGATAATCGTTATAACAACTTCCCAAAATCACTCTAAAAGCAAACACACAAGAAACCCCATGTTTTAGATCACCATCACCATTTAAAGTTTGCATTTTTATCAAAAACTCATAGGATATGTTAAGACTTAGTTTAGAAAGGGTTTTCAATGGTTTTTATTGATGAAAACATATCAAGATCAGGTCTGGATCTTTAGGGTTCAAAATAATAACATAACAATGTTTAAAAAATGATTTGGATGAATTTCACACCTTAAATCTTTGCTTGTAAGGGTTGTTAAAGCTTGAATATGGTCATTTTAGGGCAAAAATGGTGTACAGAGGTTAAGGATAGTGAGAGAGCACTTTGTGGTAAGTTAGGGTTGCACAAATGATGAAAAATAAGTTAAGTATGGTATTTATAGTTGTTACTAGTTGTTCCGGTCATTCTGGGCGACTAGCTACTGCACCACATGAGTAGCTTTGCTAGTCGCCTCCTGGTGCACACGAGTACCAAGCTAGTAGCCTCGTGATGCACACGAGTAGCTTTGCTAGTCTCCTCCTAATGCATACAAGTAGCTTTGCTATCTAGTATCTTGACACACACTAGTAGCTTTGCTATGTTAACACATAATTTCACATATACACATATCAGCACGTTATATAATGATCGTAAAACATTTAATACCCGACAATTCACACTTTTATGTTATTTCACCAACCCCTGGGACTCGAGACTCGCGTGTGTGCGTTTTTCTCGGTGATCCTCCGAATGACAAACCCTTGGATATATGTGTGTGAACTGACTCCTGATGATTCCCCGAATCATCAAACCAACCCAACTAACCCCGTTAAGTATGTTTTTATGAATTGTTTGCTAAGGTAGACTATATGTTTGGAGGGCATACATGTACACCTCCAGTACATTGAGTGACAGGAGGAGATATACACATAATCTGGCTGGAGTTGTTCGTGAGATGACCAATTAATCTTGTAGATTCAAGGCTGCTTGAATGAGTTACGAAACCGAGCGGGAAGTTGTACCAACAAGGCGCTAGCCTTAGGAACTTCGAATCGGTCATAGGACTTCACTAAGAGTTGTACTTTGAGGGGGTGTTGATGAGCATAGAAATTGTAATGGACCAAATTCTTGATACTCCAGTGCAAAAAGATATCGGCCAGGATTGATCTCGTGACTTTTAAGGTCGCGCGTCTGTAAGAGCTTAATAGGATTCTTGATGTATCCCGCAAGTCGAATTCAAGTTTGTGCGGTTGTTGAGTCGTTGTTTTCTCGACCGACGAGATCCATGCTAACACTAAGCTCCACTATTTTGGGAAACCGGTAGTAGTGATGGATCGGAAAGCCCAAAAGCTTAGTCGAGTTGGATCAGGATATTGTGATTATAGAATGCTGAGCGTGAACCCGAGTTCACATAGGAAAGAGGAAATCGAGTGAAGTGCAAATATCCCACCCCGTACAGAGATAATCCTGTAACAGGTGACTTGAACTGAATTCCGGAACGACATTCTCTTAATGGGGGGAGAATGTGACAACCGGCAAAATTAACGTAATTCCGTACTAATTAATTAATTAGTTAATTAATAATTAAATGAATTAAGTGCAAGTTTAAATTAATTATATTAATTTGGCCTTTAGAGAATAGCAAATTCCCCATAGGATGCATAGGAATGCATTTATTTAATTTGTAGCACGGCGAAATCGCGTGCGAATAAACGTGTCCGGAACGAACGTTGGTGACTATCCGGTAACAATTAATTAATCGAAAATGATCCCAAACAGCCGGGGTATAAAATAAAGGGTATTTTCATGATATATTATGTGTTTTGGAACTCCAAAACCATAAATGAAAACTCCAAATACAAATTTACAGATAACGAATAAAATGCGCGCATCGCACCCGATATGCGTATAACTTATAATTTCACCTAACCGAAGCCTAGATAACTTACCAAAACATAAAATAGACTATGTTTAAGAGTTGTAAGGGCTAATTTAATGTCCTGAATTCGTAACAAAAACGCCTCTAAAACCCGAAACACCCGAACCGAACTGAAACGAAATTGCATAAGTAACTTGTGAGATATTTAAAGTCTTGTGTGGGACTCACAAGGGCGTTGGGGGCTGGTTCTAGGGGAGATGAAAAAGGAGCCACCCTTGTGCTTCACAAAAGCTCAACAAACACATGAAAAGTTGTGTTGTCTTGGACTTGTTGTGCATGCTTGGTCCCCACATGTTTTAAATACCTATATATAAGATGGTAATTGATCAAAACTCACAAAAACCTGCTCTAAAACCGTGAGCTTCCACACACCCACCCACCATTACAAGTTTTAATCCATCAAGAATCATTTCAATTCATAAAACCTTGCTTTCATTTTGGCAGATTCGTAATGCCATCTTCAACAGGTCATAACTCTTTCATTTCTTCCCCAAAATCAGTGATTAACCCCTTGAAAGAAACTTCTATCCAGTCCCTGAAGATCCCTACCATTTTCATGCAAACCTAAATGGTTTTAGGCCTCCAAATCGTCCATGGGAAATGACTGTGCAGCTTTGGAGCTGCTGTAACAGCAGGTCACGATTTGAACCTTGAAGAGGCTACACACCTCCGAATTCGCTGAATTTTTTTCCTACCTCCTTGGACTTCCTTTAGCCTCAACCGGATCAGAAGCCCCTGAGTATTTGGCCCCGGAAACCTTCCTTCCATTGCTTGTTTTCTTCCTTAGTCTTGAACTAGTGGTAAAACTCTATGCTTTTCTTGTTCAACACTTGTTATGTTTGTGTAGTCTTGCAAGTTGTACAAGAAGTATATTACAAGTAGTGGTGATAAAATTTCAAGCCCATCACTTGGGTGTTTTTTGACATGTGGCATGTAGATTTTGCCAAGGGCTTGAAAAAAAAAAAGAGGTGTAATGGTTTCAAGCCCTTTCAAGCCCATAGTGGGACCCACATGATATTTATTTATTTTTTGAAATTTAATAAAACAAAAATATTTCATTTAAATATTTCATCAAACTAACATAAAAAAATTACAATAACCCACAAAAATACTTAAAAAAAACCTACGGAAATACTAAAAAAAATACAAACATACTAAAAAAACGTACAATCTAAATATTATTGTTAGCACGAATTTGTTGTGTACGAAGGTTAAATAATATTAAGGCATCTCCTGTTAGTCTCTCGGGTAACCTCGACAAAAACTCGATGTCCTTCTCCATTTTATGCGCATCTTGGATCTCGACGAACTTCTGTTTTCGGCGGCTCTCTGTTGCAAAGTCTCCAACCACCTAGCTCCAAGGTCTCGTATATCTTGAAGACGTCGATTTATCACTTCGAAGTCGTCTTTCAACTTGGCAGCCATCGAAGACGACTCCGCATGTCCACCCTTTCGCGCGCTTCTTCTACCGGGCAGTCAAGGCAACTTCTCTTCTTCTACTTCAACTTCCTCATTTAAATCCACGTTCTGAGCATCCGAAGTGGGCGTATTTGGATCAATCGAAGAAAAGTTTTTTGACCGTTTGGCTCAGTGCCTAGTCAACATCATGCCTGGTACGTTATCCCATTTAGGGCTTTCCTTTAGAAGCTCCCAACACCTCATGTACGCGAACATCTCACCTTCTGCGTTGTACTCCTCCAACGCTTTCTTCAAAGTATCACCATCGCCACAACCGCTACCCCATTTATCCTTCATACGTTGGTAAACTTCTTGAAACCCATGGCATTTTTTATTAATGTCGGTCCATTTTCCTAAAATCAAGTCGGGTTCCCGATATTCTCCTCTACCTATCGACCTGAATAACGTCTCCCGAATCCTTGTCCAAAATAGAGGAGAACCTTGATAGTTTGCTAAAAAATAAAAACACATATATTACTATTTTTTAAAAAAAAGACATACTTTAAAAAAACATATATAGTTTGCTACAAAAATTAATATCACAAATGTATTATTACACTTAAAAAAAAGACACATACCAACTTCGGGATCCTCTGGAATTTCTAGCCACGCTCGTGCGAGCGCGTACTCCTCGTCTTTGGTCCATTGTTGATACGACTTTCGTGTGGGTATTTGGTCGCGTCTCCCTTTTTTTTATGCGAGCGATTTTTTGGGTTGGGAGATCTTGGGTTGCGTCTCCGGCACGTGCTCGAGTTCTTCATGAAACCCCGACATACCCCTTACACTAATATACACATTAGCGTATCCCGTCGGGCCTTGAAATTGGGGCATGTTTAGTAGTTGTGAAAACCCCAACATGTTGGTGTCGAAATCTTGAAGGTTAAAGGTTGGTTGAGCTTGGGTGGTATTTTGGCAATACGTGTTTGAGCTGCCTGGGCGAAATGGAACACCGAAAGGTGGACGGAATGGATGCATGGTTTAAAAGTTTGATTTTAAAAAATGAGGTGAAATGTGTATAAAAATGAAGTGAAATGTAGGGTTTAAGTAGGTTTAAAAGTTTGATTTTAAAAATTGTTTTTTTATTGAACGGTCGATTTTTTATGCAATGGATATAATATTCAAATGGTCCAATTTTTTAACTATAAAAAAGAGAGGTGGCTGAGCATGATTGGTGGAAGGGAGGTGCGGTTTAGCGTGAAATATTTCACGGGTGCCAAATGGGCGCGAAAAGCCCCTTTCACGCCCTTTCACTACACCACTACGGGTAGTCTCAACATTTAATAGATTATTAACATTATTAAATTAATTTTTCTTTGTGTGCAAAAAAAAAAATAAACAAATACAAAACACCCTATTAAAATTAAGCTCATACATAAATAAGAGATACCTAGATGCTTTAGAATATATAAAGATAATATTAATATCCAATGATATTTCAAATAGTTTTCTTGTTGTTGTGGAAGACTAATGAAGTGAGAATTTATGTTCCTTTTCTTTATTCTTTTTATATAAAAAAAATATTTTGATAAATATGGGGCTAAAACAAATTCCCAGTGATGAATTAACGTTCCTTACTTTGTTAAGTAGGGTTGGCCTATGAATATGAGTCCAACGTGATGGATTGAAGATATGATATCCAACATAAAATACATAACGATTAATTAGCATTTGTATAAGATGAAACAGATCACGAAACATAAACAGATCGAAATAGCTAAAAACATACTATTGTTGTTTAAAATTGAACTAAAAGAAACATATTGGTAAAAATGGGATGGTGATAATGCAAGTATTAATTAAATTACTAAGAGTTGGTAAAAATGAATGGGCAAGCAAATAAGGTGTAAGTACTATTAACTAACCAAAACTTGATGATGTAAAAAACATAATTTTGCCTTCCTTATTATCTTTATTAAGTATTATACTATAAGGTTAAAATGTTGTAATATATTATTCAAATTTCACACAAATTCTTCCCAAATACGTTATACTATATTATAGATATGGTGAAAAACTTGGGTTATAATATAATAATTAGAATTTAAATTAAATCATGATTCATTTTAATTACATGAAGCTTTTAGTCAAAATAGAATCTTTAAAGTCAAGTATGTTGTATTTAATAAGTTGTATTAAATTTGTGTTATCAAATAAATACTGGCCATCTTGCATATGAAAGTACTACTTTGCTCGTCTAGAATACACTATATAGTATTATAGATTTAGCAAGTTCTCTTTGTAAGTGTAAAATTATCATAGCTAATAATATCTATTTCCCAGCTCGGTGTACATATTCTCATTGCATCTTTGCACACCTTATATCCAGAGCTGGCCCAGGGTGGACGAGCCATAACCCTGACCGAGGCACACTTTTTAAGGGGACCAACATTTATAATATATGTGTGTTTAAAATTATTAAAATTAAAAATATATTGGGCCTTTAATAATAATTTAAAACATTAAGAATCAATAGGCCCTTTTTGATCCATATGTAACCAGTTATCTTATTTTGGGCCCAAAAATTATGACCCAATTGATAGTCTATTAACGCGTAAAAAACGTAACCTAGTTAAAACCCAATAGGCCCTATTTGATTCCTATTTATTTGTATTGTTAATTGTTATTGTTAATTACTAAATGATTTTGATTTTTGAATTTGGATTTAATATTAGACCTTATGCCCCCAAAATAAGTATCCTATGCTAAAAAACGCGAAAAGAGAAAACTAGATGAAGCAATGAAAAACTCTCAAGCGGATGCTTTGTAGAAGTTTATGCATAAACATGTTGAAGAGTAAGAACATGTGGAAGTGGAACTTGAATGGCGAAAGACTAAGTACATTTTGAAGAGGCGAAAGAGAAGGACCAATAATGGACGGAGATCTTCAAAAATCCCCGGCTAGCTATTAGTCTTTTACCATATGTAACTCCTATACTATATTTTTGTTATATTTATTGATATAATGTTAATCTACATTTAAAAATAGTTACTTTATATAATTCGTTAGGACTGACTCTGCTCATATCTGTTTCATGCCTCCATTACATTGCATTTAATTGGTATTTCAGCATCTTGCCTTCAATACACGCGTCCATAATCGGTATTTCATTCAGAGAAGGGAGGGGGAGAGAGCGCGCGAGAGAGGGGCAGATGGAGAGAGGGGGAGAGAGAGCGCGCGAGAGGGGCAGATGGAGAGAGATGGAGAGGGAGAGAGTGATAGAGAGGAGGGGAGAGAGGGAGAGGGAGAGAGAGAGAGAGAAAGAACCAATGTAATGATGTAATAAACATCGGCCGAGGGTGACGACCATTTTGTTTGCAGTTCCATTTTTTATCACTTTTACTTTGCGTGTCGTGTATTCACTTATGTTGTCCCATGAACCAAAATAACCTTTAGGGTTAGGAATTGAAGTTGCTAACTGTTAATGCTCTGACTCTGTGCATTACACCCTTTTCTTTAATTTGTTCTGTTTTTAGTGTTTTTCCGTTGCATTGTTGATGAACCGATTGCTATAAATTAATGGTAATTATTGCTACCATCTTAATCAGTATGTTTGAAATATGTAGTTCCTTTGGAATAGCCACCATGCCCATCATATATGGTGCTCTGATCTCGTTGTCTTGGACAATGGAAGGGTGTTTCTCTTACTCTATATAAACACAATTTGGATACAAAATCACGTACCATGGTAATATAATCAAACATGATGACAATTGTTTGGCTCCACGTTTCGGCGGTTTTACTGATAAGGAGACCGCCCACAAGAAACCTCAACAAACTTTGGCGAGTGCTCTTTATGGTAAACACGTACAGGATATGGAGGAGCGGTTCAATATGACCCCACGTCAAAAGGCGGTTTTTGCTTGTCTCAACGTGGCTCATGTCCAGGATTTTTTGACTGTTGTGCCCATTGAAGGTCTTAGACAACAGATGTCAGCAGTTGAATACAGAGCCATCCTCAAATACCAGCTCATGATTCCTCTTTTCCTTCCGGATGATTCATGCCCCATTTGTAAAAAAACATGTTTGGATAGATTTGGCGAGCATGCCCTCCACTGTAAGGAATTGCCGGGATTCAAGTATCGTCATGACTAGGTTAGAGATGTTTTATGGGATGTGCTTAAGCGTGCCGGACTCTCAGCCAAAAAAGAAGCCCCTGTTAATTTTTTGACTATCCGCGAGAGGGGAGATCTACTCTACGTCCTACGGAGGTCCTTATGTTTGGCTGGGCGGGGGGTAAGCATGCGTGCGTCGACCTCACTGGGGTGTCCCCATTGGTGGGGCTACGAGATAGTGGACTCATTCCGGGACAGGCGGTTTTGAAGGCGGAAGCTAGGAACGTTGCTAAACACGAGGCAACATGTTTAGAGAATCAACATGTGCTCATTCCGTTTGCCTTCGACACATTTGGATCATTAGCTCCTCAGGCGGTTCGCTTCTTGGAGCGGGTGCAGAAGGTGGTTCATAGTGACTCGCAGAGTCCGAGGAACCAAGGGTTTGTATTTAGTAGAATAGGCTTTGCGTTATCCAGATGTAACTTGGTTTTTACTGGTTTGATTAAATAAAATTATATCTATATGAATCAAAAAAAAAAATAGTAAGTGATATGATTGTGAAGTATAGACGTAAACATAGTGAATATGTGAAAAAAAAAATTAAAGATGAGTGAAAAAATGGATTGCATAAGAAATTTCTTGCTTATGCAGACATGACACATTCTTGAGTGAATGTTGATTTATGAATAGACAGTTTTTCTTTCTTCAGTAACATATGGTGTATATTTAGTAACAATGACGGTTGGGTTGTCCTCGGTAAAGTTTTCGAGTCTCTCATCTAATCCACCTTTGTCATGTCAAAATCACACGTAATATCATCAAAATGTGTGGATGTTGATCGGTTACTTGTTGCCGAATGGTGAAGTTTTAGAGGTTAGCAAAGGGGGTGGAGGTGGTGTTGCCGCACGGCAATCTAACCGTGCTCCCTCTTGCCGTGAGTGCCCCGGCCCCCCTAAGGGCCGGCGGTATAGAGTAATGCCTTGAGTCACCTCTGGGTGGCGTCACCAACACCACCCATCCCTCGTTAAAGAGGGGCACCATCACATGGCTTGCAGCGCTATAATATGTGAGATGTTTTGATTTCATGGGTCCCATATGCTACAACCATTTACATTTTTTCTCTATTTTAAAAAAATTAATCAATAGTTAAAAGGCTTTATTTTTTTTATTAACAGGCTTTATTTTAGACTATGGGTTTTAAGGTTGAGGGCTTTAAACCATTCTATATTTACACGAAGGTGATCACGTGAATGGCCACTTGCGTCTCTATCGGTTCTTAATAAAGGAGCTTCTGATCATTGCCCGATCTATCTTTCATGTTTTAAGGTGGATTTTGGACCCTTTCTGTTTAAGTTTTATAACTATTGGATTGGTGACACGGAATTGGTGACGATTGTTAATACGGCGGTGAATTTGCAACTGGGTGGTAGTATGGCTGATACAAGGCTGGAAACCTTTTGAGAGAAATAAAAAAAGAATTAAGCTCTGCAGAAAATGTATAACAGCGGCCGATGAAGTTTTGGTGGGTTCACTTACTAAAGTTGTGGAGGAGCTTGATAAAAAAAGCCGAGACTTCTATCCTTTGTGAATCAGAAAACAAGACTAGAGTGGATTCGAGAGCACAGCTAAGAATGTTGGAGGTGTCGAAAGCTAAAGAACTTCATCAAAAAGCTCGTATTCGATGGTTACAGTTCGGGGATGAAAACACGAGTTACTTTCATCAGGTTATAAATATTAACAAGTCGAGTAACCGGATAAATGGGTTAATGATCAACGGTTCTTGGTCGTCGGATCCGATCGTTATCAAGAATGAAATGGACCGACTGTTCAAGAAACAATTCTCGGAATCTATGCGACGAAGGCCTTTATTCGATAATTACGGATTAAAGCAACTAGGGGTTGAGGAGGCGCTGACTCTGATCGAACCGTTTGGTGAGGATGAAATTTGGAGAGCTATCCACTGTGATGGGAATAAAGCCCCGGGCCCTAACAGTTTTTCACTCAAGTATTTTAAGAAATTTTGGCCTACTTTGAAGCCGTTTGTATTACAAGCCATGGTGGATTTTCACAATTCTGGGCTGATTAGCGAACGGTGTAACCCATCCTTTGTTGCTTTAATTCCTAAAAATTCGGATCCACAAGGAATGAATGACTAACGCCCGATCTCTTTGATAAGTGTTTTCTATAAAATCCTCGCAAAAGTCCTTGCCAGTAGACTGAAATTGTTGTTGGATGGACTGATCTCGCAGACCCAATCGGCGTTTGTTGGTGACCGATACATTCTTGACAACCCGATGATTCTTAGCGAAATAATTTCTTGGGCCATAAAGACGAAGTACAAGTTCCTCGTCTTTAAAGTCGACTTTGCTAAAGCTTATGACTCTTTAAACTGGAAATTTTTGCTCAACATGATGGGTCTCATGGGTTTTCCGGATGTTTGGATTAAGTGGGTCAAGGGCTGTCTCGCTTCCGGTAAAGGATCAGTCCTAGTCAATGGGTCTCCAACGAACGAATTTCGGTTTAAGAGAGGATTGCGACAAGGCGACCCGTTATCTCCTTTCTTATTCACGATCGCCACGGAGGTCATTGACATGTTAATGCGAAGGGCCGTTGATATAGGGTAATTCCATGGAGTTAGATTATCAGACACGGGGCCATCTATTTCACATATATCTTATGCCGATGATGTTGTTTTCATTGGGGAATGGTCCGATCACAATGTCGTTAGTCTCAAGAGATTTCTTAGATGTCTTGCTCTTGTCTCCGGCCTCAACATTAATCACAGAAAGTGTAAAGCCTTTGGTGTCGGCATCGATGATCGTAAGTTGCTCCGGATGGCCAACACACTTAGGTGTGAAGCCGGGGCCTTTCCCTTCCATTACCTTGGAGTCCCTATTGGTGTTAATATGAAACGAGCTTCGTTGTGGCAGCCGGTCATTGATAGGTTCTAAAATAAGCTTTCGTCTTGGAAGGCGAAGTATTTATCATTTGCGGGAAGAGCTACCTTGGTGAAAGCGGTCCTTGGGAATTTGCCATCATATTACCTTTCGTTGTTTCTTGCCCCAAAATGTGTCATTAAACAATTGGAAGGGATACGTCGGGATTTTTTTATGGGGTAGAGTTGGAAGCCGACAAAGAATAAGGTGGGTTCGATGGGATCGTGTCATTAAACAAAAGAAAATCGGCGGCCTTAGTATCGGCGATTTGGAGGACTTTAATCTAGCGATGTTCTCTAAATAGTGGTGGTGGTATAAAGAGAATCCTAATCATCTTTGGGCGCAAGTGATTTCGGCTATTCACGGTTCAAGCAAGAGTGATAATTTGGTGCCGATAAAGGAGTCGATTACGGGTATTTGGAAAGATATTGTCTCTATGGATGATGTCCTTGCCAAGATGGGGATTAATATAAAGGACATGCTTTCTGTTAAGTTGGGCAATGGAGGCAAAGTCAAGTTTTGGTCGGACATATGGGTTGGGAACAAGGCGTTTATGTTTCTGTTTCCGAACCTGTATAAATTGGCTGCAAATAAAAAAGCATGGGTCGTGGATAATTACACACCGGGTGTTCAAGGGCCGCTGTGGGGATGGGATTGCAACAGACTCCCGAATTCGGGTGTTGAGGCGGTGGAGGCGATGAGCCTCTTGTCGCTTCTCCAGCAAATGCAGATTAGCATGAATGATGATCAATGGGTCTGGTGTAACAATGATGATAAATTGTTCTCAACAAAGGAGCTTCGGAAAGACATAGTTGCGGCTACTCTTAGTACCTCCGATATTGAAAATGAATTTTCTTGGAATGGCCCAGCCCCGTACAAACAAAAGCTGTTATTGTGGCGTGTCCTGATGGGTCGGGTAGCGTCTAGAGCGAGTCTCTGCAGCCGTGGTGTCCATCCAGCCAATTCGACATGTGACCGGTGCAATTATTGCGTTGAAGATGTTGATCATTTGTTCGTGGGTTGTGTTTTTGCTAGATGCATACCGTGGAACATACTTGTTTGGTTAAGGATTCCTTGGCCTCCTGATGAACTTTCGATTGCCGGTTTCATGGAGAAGATTCAGAACAGCCCGGGAAGCATGAAGTGGAATTGTCTTTCTTGTGATCGTGGCGACAGTGTGGCGTATTTGGGATGCTCGCAATAAAATGGTGTTCGACGGACGATTCCTCCCGATTAGAGTTTCCGTCGATATGATAAAAGAAGATAACTTTCTATGGATTACGCATAGAAATGGTCCGGCCAACATCACTTGGGAGAATTGGAAGAACTTTGACGTTGTGGGTCTCTTGTAATTTGGGGTGCTCTTCCTAGTTTTGGAGTCTGTTTTCGCTGTTTGTTCTTTGTTTTGTCTGTAATTTCTCCCTCCAGTTTTTTGCTGGGTCTATATATATATATAGTTTTTGGCCGTTAAAAAAAAAACCCTTAAAAACTCCAATAATTGTTAAGAGTGAATTATTATTTGAGTTTGAGTGCTCATGTTATGTAATTTACTCTAATCCTTAACATTTTCCATGACGCAGCAGACATATTTTTTTTTTCAGTTTTCTCAAAAGTGATGACATAGATGGTTGATTGGTCCCTCAAACAAAAGTGACTTTTATAAATGTCCAATAACCTTTCATTTCAGTAGCCAATTATTTGAAAAGAAAGTAGACAATTTAAAGTACAAGACAAACCTTGATGAATTTGACGGGCCATAATTGGACGACAATTCAACATATATTGATATTTATATTTAACAATAATAAGTATAATTAGGATATAGATAATAGCATTCACGTTTGTTTACCAAATATATGTGAGTGTATCCTTCAAATTATATAGGATAGGTGAAGAGTTGTTCGTGTTTGCGTCGACTCTAATTCCTAAGTAATCAAAAGGGAATGTACCAGTCCGACATCCAAGAATGGCCGCCATAGAACTCACCTCATCTTCTCCAACGCCTATACCAAACAATTGAGACTTTCGAATATTAATCTTTAGACCCGAGCAAAGATAGAAGACTCTAAGGAGTCTTGATGTATACTCAATATTTTCTCGCGACCAATCACCAATAATAACCGCATCATCCACATATAGTAAATGAGAGAAAATCGGACCTTCATTACCAATGCGAACCGTCTTTAAACCACCCACTTCACAAGCCTTGTTTACCAAATGGGAAAAAGCTTCCATCACAATTAGAAATAAATACGGAGATAACGGGTCCTCTTGCCTAATACCTTTATGGCACTCAAACTCAAATGTAGGAGAACCGTTCACCAACACTGCTGATCTAGCGGATTCTAGAATTCCTTTGATCCATAAGCACCATCTATAAGGAAAACCCATTTGCTCCAATACCGAAATCAAAAAACCCCAATTGACATTATCATAGGCTTTCGCGAAATCTATCTTTAACATAAACGCTTTCCGCCCCATCTTCTTGACCCAACCATAAACTTCATTCATCATGAGTGGACCATCCAGAATAAATCTCCCCTTAATGAAAGCCAATTGCGTGTCTAAAATAATCTTACCCAGAGTGTCTTTAACCCGCAACGCCAACACCTTAGAAATTATTTTACTAATAACTCCCACCAAGGTTATAGATCTTTACTCATTTAACCCTATCGGGGACTTAGATTTTGGGATCAAAGTAACGAAAGAAGTGCTACAGCCTATATTTATTTTACCTGTGTGAAAAATTCATCAAAAAGATTACCAAAATCAGTCTCCAACAAGCTCCAAAATTGTTTAATAAAGCGGAAGTTGAAGCCGTCCGGGCCAGGAACTCTATCCGACCCACAATCTAACATAGCCTCCTTAATTTCATCTTTTGAAAATGGCTTAATAAGCCCCTCTATATCAGCAATCGGCACCTTATTAATTCCGCTACAAGACAGCAGTGGGCGAACCTTATCGACATTAGAAAAATGTTTTCTAATGAATTGAAAAACCTCCTTTTTATTGAGCGAAGGTTTAGTAACCCATTGCCCATCAATCAATAAACCCGGCAAGGCGTTAGAGGCCTTTCTACCATTCACCACCCTATGGAAAACGCAGAATTATCATCACCCATTGACGCCCATTTAACACGGGATTTTTTGTATCCTATCTTTGCTTTGAATTTGCTTCGCATAAAAAAATTCCTTCTTGCATTCTTCCCAAACCCATATCTCCTCTTCCTCAAGGTCCCTTTCTTCCATAAAACTTTCAAGATTTTGAACTTCTTTTTTAAATCCCTCCAATTGTTCGCCTTCTTTAATTTGAACTTCATCCCACGATTTACGAATCTCTTCTCTCACCTGTTTTAGTTTTCTCATGATGACTAAATCCGAAGGGCCTTCAAAAGAAAACTAAGCATCACATTTTTTACCACATCTTCACATCCTTCCCTCTCCATCCAGGTATTATACAATCGAAACGGTTTATACCCGAAGTTATGATTAACCAAAGACAACAAGATAGGGGTATGGTCCGATAACTCTCTAGGCAGAGCTCGAAGACATGCCAGCGGCCACTTGTTATAGAAATTTTGACAGACTAAAACTCTGTCGATCTTGCTCATGGACATTAGTGTCTTACTAGGTATCATAATCATAATATCTTCCACATAAACTTATTATCACAATATATAGCCTATGTCAAGCGGGAAGACACCGGAATGAGTTAAAACAAATATTTCAGGTATGAGCGATATTTGATTATATTTCACTAACCCCTGAAAACAAGCTTGGTTAGTCTTGTAGATGCAGGGAATATAACACATCACATTGTTGATCTTGTGACTTTTATTTACAAGAAGATGAAACATTAGTTTTACAAACTGAGTTCAACTTAAAGAATTGCACTTACAAGAGCAGGGACTAAAAGTTTGGAATGAATATCATACATCAATGTTCGAATTAAAGATTTTCACGTCAAGTGATCAAGACGCAAATCATTGACTACAAAAGATTTGAGCAAATTCTACGGAGATCTACACCAGTCACTTACAGAATAGATGTTCATATGAAGGGGGGGCATTATACAAGTTGCACTCTTTTTTTCCCTTCACTAAGTTTTATCCCATTGGGTTTTCTTAGTAAGGTTTTTAACGAGGCAACATCATTAGGGGGAGACAATACACGCTGCACTCCTTTTCCCTCAGCTATGGTTTTGTCCCACTAGGTTTTCCTGGCAAGGTTTTTAACGAGGCAGCATCTCAAAGCATATTAAATTGATAACCAAGGGGGAGTGTTATAAATATATACTATTGTGGTTATCAATACCTTATATAGATTAGCTTCATCTCCAAGATTTCATCTTCTATATATAGTCATTGTATTCTATTGTAAAATATACACCTATCAATGATATAAACATCTTTCTCCCTACTACATCTCTTTCTTGTATTGTTTAGCTATTAGGCTTGTTTTACAACAAATTAAAATTCTTTCTGTCATGTTTCCTCCCATAATTTTTAAACGTTAATATCTTTTATATACGAGATTTTTTAAAGAAAAAAATTACACCAAATTAACGAGCGTTTTATTATCTTTCCAACGAGTGCCATAGTACTATATAAAAAACGGAGAAGACCACTCTCTTAACAAAGCTGCATTGAAGTTATAGGATCAGAACTGTGCATTATGGATGTTAGTTTTCGGTTTTTGGTGAAAAATGAATCTGGATTCTTAATTCTTAAAAAAACAAACAAAGCCTCTTGTGGATTTGGTCAGAAAGCTGATGTCTTTATTCAAGTGGCCTTTTGAAAGAATGGTGTATAAAGCAAAGCCTCTTGTTTCTAGATTTCCTATCTCAATTTACACGGTCAAGAATCTAAATATAAATTTATTTGTTTGCATTGTTTTAGGCCATTCCTACAGCATTAGGAGTTAGTGCCACTTATTTGGTTTTATATACAGCAACCTTTGGCCCGATGCGCCGTTGCGCCCCCCGTAGGTTTTGGGACCTATACGCCTTGAAGCGCCTTATGCTTTTTTAAACCAAGATATCAACATAAAGACCATCACTGTGATAACATAGTTTATCTAATGTATGACACATTAGTTATTTATAGAACTTATCACTGTGATAACATAGTTTATTCAATGTTTGACACATTAGTTATTTATAGAACTTAAGAAACCCAATAAAAGTGGTCATTAACATGACCAGACCCGACTCATTTTGACTGCTTACCTGACCCGACCCATTACCTATACTATTTTAACTTTTAAAAACTATTCAACAGTTGCAGCAATGGACTGGAGGCCCTCCTAATCTATACGACACTAGTGGAAGCACACACTTCATAAACAAATGTGACAACTGAATTGTTATTCATCGATATAGGAATCCAGAGGCAGGTGCTTTGGACCAAGTGCAGGTATTATGCTTCTCTTAACTTAAGCATGTATTAATTTTTTTTACAAAGATTTGATAATTTAATGTAATTATTAAACAACAGAATGACATGAACCATTATTCAGTTATCTATTCTTTTTTAATAATGTAATTATTAAACAAAACTTATTATGAATTCAATATGAGGGATAACAACTTACAGTTTGAAAGCCCTATTAGTCGGAATCTGAATCTGAGGACCTGAATCTCATAACAACAGCGGTAACAAACTCAGGATCTGAATCTCATAACAACAGCGACAACAAACTCAGGATCTGAATCAATTGTTGTATCGTTTGAATCTAGTTAAAATAGAAAAACACAAAACAAAGAAAACTAACTGAAGAGAAAGAAAGAAGAACGTGGGACAATCAATCGATTCAGAAATCGACTTCAGAACTTTCGAGAAGCACAAACGACGACCAGATTGTAGACATGAAGATTGAAGATTCACGGATTTGTTGATTGGGGTTTGGTGGGAGAGTGTGGATAAGAAGTGGCTGGGAGTCCAAGTTAGGGTTTTCAAAATGAATATAACATTGGGTTATATTCAACAGATGTGTTTTCTCTTGTTGAAATATATATATATATATCTATACTATATTAATAAGCATATATGAAGGGCAGAAATGGTCATTTGCCACATGTACAGGTCTTGAAAGCATGTTGTACAAAAATCAATGCATAAAACTCTTAAACCTTTAAAGAGTGCAAACTATGATGCATCATGTACAAGCTTATATTGCCTAAAAAAATAACACGGATACATTATGCTCATTAGGGTTTCATTCAACTCACCTCACATTTCAAAACCTATCCGCCTCCCTCATCCCCCTCTCTCTCTCTCTTTCTCTCTCTCTCTCTCTCTGGAGACTCAAGAACATCAAGCATATTTCATCGTAATTTCACCACCATGAATAACTCTGCTGAGAAACGGTAGATCTGCATCGCTGTCACCCCTCCCTTAATCATAGAAGCAGATGAATCGTGGAGTTAAGAAAGATTCAGAAAGGATCTGGATACCACAAGCTTCTCCGCTCATGGTTAGTAACACATCCTCTCTTACGTCCACACATTACATACGGACACGATTTTATAAACATAATAAATCTCGTATGATGGTTATTGTATGTTCAAGAACAGGAAGGTATACATGAGGATGAGCTGGATTTACATAGGGTTTCAAGATCTATTGAAGATCTATCTATCCAGACACCATATATGTGTGTATGTTATTTATTTATTTATTTATTTATTTTTTTGAAAACCTTTTGATTTAGGATAGTGATAATGTTTTGTTATCATGCAATCTTTTGCCAAAATTGCTAAACAGTTTCGGTTTTTCATTCTATAAGGGATATGAGTCAGGATCTGCAGGGGATGGTGGTTTCTATTTTAACAAAACTAGGTGTACCATGGAGGAAAGGTAAAGAACCCTATTTGATCTGGAATATTGAAAACAGTTTGTAAATTTAGAGCGAAATTAGATTAACAGTTGATATGTTACCAGTTGATGATATTATGTTTGAGTAAACAATGCTTGTATATTCTCTCATGGGAATGTGTATAATTTGACCAAATTTATGCTATAACAAAGCTATTTATGCTAAGTATATAATTTAACATTCTAAGATTTGAACCGATGTCTTTGCAGGTTGTCATAGGCCCTGCAAGTGTTGGTGATATCCAAGTTGGTGCCTTCAAAATTGGTGACATTGCAGGGACAATTGATAACATTATACAATGCAAACTTTACAGGCCTGGATCTGTAGGATCTGACTCTAAATGCGTATATACACATTCATTGTCTTCCTTATACTCCTTGAATTCAGATTACATTACTTGAATATTTTTCAAATTCGCTGTTAGTTTTTCAAAAGTGATTATGGAAAACGACATTATTCTTGGTTAAATTGTAGGGTGGCATGCTAAATGAGTTGTACAATACTATTGTTTGTGTGTCGGATGGAAGTCTGAAGGTCACTAAACATGTAAACTTTCTACATCACTTTCATTTAAGGAAAAATGAGCCTGCGCCACAATAGGGGTTCTGCCCGATTTGAATAATTATTAATAATGAAACCCTTAATTTAGAGAAACTATATTATTGCAATAATAGTATTAGACATTAGTTTGGATATAATTGTTTTTCTACTATTTGGAGGATATTTTGATGCTAAATACGCACTTTGTAGTATTGCTATTGGAGGAGATGTGTTTCCAGGTTCAACTCTTTCTGATCATGTTTTGCGTTCAACATCATTCCTCAGGTACCTTGTGGATTAATGGGCATGTTGCAGATTAATATCATACCCTCTTTAATAGTAAACAAACATTTAAACAATGGGTATTTTGGACTAATTTAGGTGAAAATGATAGCTGCTTGTTGAGCTTGGTGATCAAGATAAATACTCATAATTGGTTGAAGCCCAAAGCTGGAAAAATTAATAAGCCATTATGCGCTTGGGTTAGTGGAACTTTTGCCCACCTCTTCAAAACTTGTGCCCGCCTCTTCAAGTCGTAAGTTTAAGTCGGGCATGCGGTGAGTGATATGCTCACTGAGGCTCACATTCAATTTATTTATTTTGTGGTTGATATGCTTAATATAAGGAAAAATAAAGATATGGGTTGTGGAAATGGTATATATGATACTAAATTGCAAATTGTATTTAGATTTTATTATGTAATAATTGCCAACTCATATATATTATATTGCTGCAGTGGTGGAGTTATACAAAAATGGTAGTTGTTATCCTTGAAGTTTGAATATAGAAAATGTGCAACTATATATTATTTGTTTGTACTATGTAGTTGCCGTATGCTCATATATATTAAACCACCTGTTATCTAAAATGTGTGATTAGTGTTGACAAATATTTTAAAGTAAACTCTTATTAATAAACAGATTTAAATAAGCTCAAACCATGGTTTTAAAAAACGGTCGAGGCGTACACCTTGAGGCGTGCCTCAAGGCGATTCGGGGAAAAAGCGAGTCTGAGGCGTCGCCTCAGGAGTTGTTTTTTTTTGGTGCGCCTCACAGGCCTGAGGCGGTAAGAAAAGGTGCGCCTCAGCCGCGCCTCAGGGGTTTTGAGGTATGCTTTTGATGTTTTAGACTTTTTGTGACATTTCATGTCTTCTTTTATGTGTGCTTTTGATATTTTTGATGATGAAATTAGTTGGTGTTTTATTTTTTGTAAGATATATGTATATATTTTTAATTTATTTTTTTAATTCCGCCCCGGGCTTACGCCTCATGAGGCGAGGGAAAAATGCCTCGAGGCTTGTTTCCGTACTTTTAAACCTTGGCTCAAACACAACTAAACTAAAAAATAATTACCTCTTTGCCCATAAATGATTTTTATAAAAGGGTTTGATGTATTATCTTTTTTTGCTGTTAAATAGTACTTAAGATACCTTTGTAACATATAAACACATTCATTAAACTAGCGCGATATGACACAGACATATTAGAGCACTTAAAAGCGTATGGTTTATACTAATGTTTGAAGGCCCTTATTTTTGGTTTTTTGTTTCTTAATCAGGTTCAACGATTTTGCTTGTGAGTTTGAGGATTACGGATCATTTTTGTTTTTATAGGGATAAGCATTGATGGTAGTCTTCTGGTGGATACATAAGGTGCGGTTTTGAGGTACATAATTTCACAAAATTTAGTTGTAAAAATAAATTTAGTAGTTCATTTACGGCGATGAACATTATAAGACTATGTTTTGTATTTGCTTTATGATGCAGGTTTATGGGGTAGCTTGAAATACAAAGTTGGTTGAAGGCGTATGGTACAATCGGATCATGTTCCAGGTTCATGGTTAGAACTTAAACTAATTTTCCAAAGCTAACATACAATTTAAAGAAAATAAAATTATGTGATCCTAATAAATAGATTAATGCAAGCTACTAGAAACAAGGGAAACATGCAGGGAAATGGAAGCGTGCAATTAGAATTAACGATTGGAATCTTCCAACAGGTTCTCATGGGTCCGGTTAAGGTGGTTGGGTCGTATCAGTTCTGCGCCTTTAAAACAGATTATGTACTCGCGGCCAACAACTGCCGAATTTACACTAAGCCTGGCGGATCAGTTGGTGGCTCAAATAGTATACGCGGTTTACAAAGGCGGTATGTTTGAATTTGACTTCTTAGTGAGGCGCTTCAAGGGAAGATAAGGGGTTGTATGGGAGTTGTCCAACATCAAACAATGTAGCAAACACATCAGTTCCACTAGGTAAATACCTTAAATTTTTGCTTTGGTATTTTGTGTTGTAGTCCATTCAGAGCTACAAGCACTGCCGATCCACTTTTGGCTATGATTTTCCTCAAACAGATGGCAAAGTTATATCGTTTTTTTATTACAGTGGAAAAATAAGAGGTTTGAAAAGGTTTGGGGCATGTTATGTGAAGTGAGTATAAAAATCTTTTAGGTTTAGTATATAGAAGATATTAGTTTTATATATAGAAGATACCATATTAGTTTTAATATGGTATCCTGATGTCTCTCTCTGTTTCTTTTTGCTACAGGAAATCGCCGAGCTTGTGCTTTTACTTTTGCTTTCAATGTATTAATGGTTTGTCTGCCTCAACTTTCTTTTTAGCCAAGTTATTCAGACGCATTTTAGGCTTCTATCTGTACTGTTTTTAACTTTTCACTTTCAAGTTAAAATAGGAAGTCAGTTTGTTGGACCAAATCCTTCAGACCCATTTTTGGCTTTCAATTTTTTTGTACTCTTAACATGTATTTTTACTTTTAGTCTTTTGTTCAGACCTTTTTTAGCCTGCAAAACTTCCTAAAATGATTGCTGAAAATAGGTCAAACAAGGGAAAAGGCTAAAAGGGAAAGGCTAAAGCTATGCAGGTTACATAAAATATAGATAGTCTTACATATTTATGTGTTTTTACATGTATTTCAGCAACCTCTAATCTTATGTTCATTTTCTTAACTTAAGTTTTGACTACACAAAATCAAGGATTATATCGTGACCTTGTTGTCTACTCCAGTTTTATTGATCACATATTTCAACTAAAATCAAATTTAAACTAAAAAGTTCCTGCCAAAATCTTTTACATGGATGACATTTGTTTTAAGAATTCAGTTACTTATGTGTGGGTATGAAATAAAAAACCCAAAGTGCTGCAAATAAAAATGCTAATATTAAAAGGTCTATGCTCCTTCTAAATTAACATTAAGGGAAAGTAAATGTGAGTTTTGGTAGACATGTGAAACATTTCAAATGTTTTTAAAAAATCAAGCTAAAATTCTAAAACCAATTAAATCTCCTTATTCGTCTTTTATCTTCATTCATTTCCAATTCCCCGTTATGTTCTTCGCTTTGTTACCCATTAATATCTTTCACATTGCTTTCTCTCTCGATTAAATCTACAACTTAACATAACATGAACAAAAAGTCAACATGCTTTTGCCACTTTTGTTCATTTACAAATGTTAATTTTGCTCACATTTCCTTTTTTTTTTTTGACAATCACCCTTTAAAAGGTTGTAAATATAGTGTTTTTCTGTAAGTAGTTGCTTTCCCCCAACAAATTACAAATTTGAATACATCCAAAAATTGAAGCAACAAACTGTTCACATTTTCTTTATTTATTGAATAAGTGAAGCACCTTCAAATTAAATTGTGTATGTGAAAGGCATGAGAAAATTGTTGAATCAAAATATGATATGATTAGATCTCCCTTGAAAATTTTGACAGTTTGATATAAAATTGATTAACGAATTATTTGATAGGTGAAGGAGGATAAAATACCTTAATTAAATCCTCCGGTAGGTTTACCATGAAAGAGAAAGGTACATATGAAACCTGTGATGTGTATGGTGAAGAATGGTGAAATATATAGATGAGGTAATTGAGGTTTGCAATACTTATGACTAAGAAATCATATTTCTTGGTATTCTGTGCTATTTGTTCGGGTAAATTTCATATGGTCTGTCACCGGTTAAAGGAGACTATTTACTTATATTACTTGATAAAAATGTATGTCTATGTATTTGTTTATTTTGGATTTACATAATAAAAAATACGAACGTCGGATGTAGCACGTGAGAATTGATAAGTTAACTTATTTGAGTTGTAACAATTACACGAATAAGTAAACTTACTTAAGTACTATACAATATATCACGAGATGATTGATAAACTAACATAAAACGAGTATCGCGTTGTAAATTGTCGCCGCCGCCGCATCGCGCGGGTTTCCTACTAGTATATATATATATATATAGGGGAGGGATAATTTGGAAACCCTCCCCACTTAAGAAAACCCCCTTTATTACCATTGATCATCATGATCCAATGGTTATGATTGATTCCTTATTTTATTAAAAAATGTGTAGATATAAGGTACATATGTATTGAATAAAAAAATAAAGAAGGGTATTATAGTAAAAAAACAAGCAACCTCTCTCTTATTTTTCAATATTCTCTATCCTCTCTCTCTCTCTAAACCATACATTCACTTTTCTAAGGAAAACATAAGTTTTCTTCTGTATAATTACATATGATTTTGCAACTTATTTCATCGAAAACCAAATAAATAAATTATAAACCAGCAACAAAACATATGCTTCAAGACTTAACTCACAAAAAACATATAATAAATTATATCCCAACATATGAAAAATATAACACAAACATAAAAACATATGATAAATAATGATCCTAAACAGCAAAAACATATGTTTTTAAATGAAAAAAAAAGTTTTTAGATGAAAAAACACATCATTAATAGCGGTTTGATAGACAAGTTATGAAAAAAAAAACAAAAAACATATGTTTTAAAATAAAAGATTCAGACCTCAACACAAATTTTACAACAAAAACATAAGTTTTTATATAAAAAAACAAATGTTTTATATGAAAAACAAATGTTTTTAGATCAAAATCAATCTTTGATAGACAAGCTATTTACAAACAAAAACAGAAGATCTAACTAAATCTATAATCTATAAAATTTATAAAAACAAAACCCATCATCTTGAACCCTCGGATCATGCTTTGGGTAGTTGTACCAAGTGCAGAAAAAGTTGTACATTGCTTTTTCTTGAGATGAATTCTAAAAGACGACCAGGTCTGAGATGAATTCTAAAAGACGACCGGATCTGGTCTTGTTCTTGCCGGATCTATAACCCCATGTCATCTCACACCTAATTCCCAAAAACCCCTATCAAGCAACCCGATCGACCATAAATTTGTTCTTGTTCTTGACGGATCTGTAGCCCCTTCATCATCCAAACATAGATGCTATAACAAAACTTACAACCGGTTACCATAATTTTTCGCACCTGTAAACCCTAGCAAGCAACTCGATCGACCCCGTGTCTTGTTCTTGCCGGGTCTGTAAGCCCTTCATCATCTAAACAAAAATGCTATAACAAAACTTACAACTGGTTACTATTATAGATCGATCTAGTCCAATATCCAGATATCAAACCAAACGCCTGATAGATGCCGTCATAAAAAAAAAGCTTTCTATTCAACAAGATGATACAAGAGGAAATGAGGAAGAAAAATCATAGATCTGTTGTCCTTTGATTTTAAGGTAACAAATCAAATAAATATTTAATGTGTTTTTAGGAAGATAGAGATGTAGGTGAGAGAGTAGAGAGAAACGAGGGTGATGGAGTAGGAGTAGAGAGAGAGAGAGAGAGAGAGATGAGGCAGAAAAGTTGTTTAGAGAGAGAGATAGGATATGAAGAGGGTTATGTGTTTGTCACTATCTGAATTAGATTTATGTGAAATGCCAAGATTGCCCTTTTCTCAAAAAGATAAAAATGTTAACGTGGATCATTTTTAAGCCACTAGTTGGGGTCTAATGAGTTTGCTCAACTTAGAAGGGTTTTCTAAATATAATTGCCCTATATATATATATATATATATATAGGGAAGGGATCCCTTGAGAACTCACCCGAGTTGTGAGAACCATAGGAACTCTTTTAGACCGTTGATCTTGATGATCTAATGGTTGAGATTTGTGGATGAGATTTTTGTCTTGACTTGATTAATAAGTGTTTTTTTATTCCATTAAAGTACTTTTAAGGGCATTTAAGTAAAAACCAATGAGAGAGAAAGAATTAAACATAAATATTATTTAAACTTTTATTCTATTATTAAATTAAACAATTAATTTACTTAAAAAAAGCAAACTAAACATTCTGTCATATATTTTTTAAAAAAAAATTATTTTTTTAAAAAGCAAAAAAAAATTATTTTTTTAAAAACTTTATTTTATTTTTTAGTTGACTTATATTTTTTTAAACTTTCATATTTTTTGTGTGGTTTATGTAATTATTTACACCAGTGTAAATCTACCATACACAAACTTTTACAAAAATTACGCTGGTCATGTAAAAAAACTAAACAAACATATAATGAGGATGATTTACACTGGTGTAATTATTTACACCAGTGTAAAATCTTCCATACACAAAACTTCTCCAAAAATTTGTATATAATGAGGATGATTTACACTGGTGTAATTATTTACACCAGTGTAAAATCTGCCATACACAAAACTTCTCCAAAAATTTGTATATTACATCAGTGTAAAAAACCAAACAACCATCTATACATTCGTATTTACACCACTGTAAACGTCCCACAACCATCTATACATTTGTATATTACATCAAGATGTAAAAAAACGAAAAACATCTATAAACAACAAAAAAAAAAACCATCATCATCATTTCTTCAAAAAAACATCATCTTCTTCTTGATATTATCATCACCTTCCCACACAAAAAAGCCATGAAAAATCTTATAAAAAACACTAATAATAATAATAATAATAATTAATAATAATAAACAAACACACAGCAGCAACAACAAAGTATAATAATAATAATAATAATAATAATAATAATAACAACACACAACAGAAAAATAATAATAACAATAATAATAATAATAATACCTGTTCATCTTCTTCCTTCACCCTAGTTCATCCCCCCACCGTCCCACCACCGTCCACCGCCAAACACCACCTGCAAACCACCCCCTACACCAGAAGCGGACCACCATCACCGGACCACCGCCTTCAAAAAACCCATCACCGGATCCAGATCCACCACCACCATAACCCCCCAGATCCAGATCCACCACCATAACCCACCACCATACCCGTCGCCTTCACCCCAGACCGCCACCCCCAAAACCACCACCACACACCCATCAAAAGACCACCACAACCCACCCATGACCTCCACATCCATGAACCACCAAAACCCACCACCGTCGCGTCGCCTTCACCGAGATCCAACCTTCCTGTTCATCACCTCCACTGCACCAGTCGTCGTCGTCTTCCTGTTCCAGCCACCACCGTCGCGTCGTCTTCCTGTTCCAGCCACCACCGTCATCGAACACCACCTGTACCGGTCGTCATCGTCTTCCTTCTTCTTATTCTTATTATTATTATTATTATTATTATTATTATTATTATTATTATTATTATTATTTAGAGAGAGGGAGAGAGAACTAGAGAGAAGAAGAAGAGAGAGAGGGAATATGTTTAAAATGAGAGAGAGAGAGAAAGATCTGTGTATTAATATTGTTGTTATTATTATTATTATTATTTAAAGGTTAATGGGGTAGGGTGGGTGGTATTATTACTAAAATACCCTTAGGTATTTGTGTGCAAAGTCTTTATTGCCCTTGATTAAAAAAATACAAACAAATACAAAACTGATGGTGTGTCACTTGTTGATTGGTTCAGAGGAGTTCTCAAGTTCTCGCAACTCGGGTGAGTTCTCAAATGATCCCATTCCTATATATATATATATATATATATATATATATATATATATATATGGTCAAGATCGTGTACAAAGTGTTTTTTTTTTGTGAGAAGTGTGAGAAGTATTAAAAATTGATACTTAGGCATCATTTTTTGAACTTAGTCGTGATGTTTTGGATTGTTTTGCCTATAAAAACACCAAACATAACAATTAAAAACCGAAAACAATGTATTTTAGGCTTAAAACTTAAAACACCATGCTAAGAACATTAGCAGTGTGTTTTAAGCGTTAAGTAGTGTGTTTTAGCTGTTTTTTAAATTTAATGACTATAATACATTGTATTGTGTTTTAGATTGTTGTGTTTGGTGTTTTTCAAGTTAAAACAACCTAAAACATCATTCCTAAATCCAAAACATGATGTCTACATGTCAATTCTTAGTTCTTCTCACACTTCTCACGAAAAATGTACTTTGTACAGGATCCTAAACCTATATATATATAGGGAATGGTTCTAGAGAAAACCTTAGTTATTTGGTAAACTATGGAAACCCTATCATGACCATCCATCTCAAAGTATCAATGGTTGAGATTAAACCATTGTACTTCCCACCAGCTATATTAATATTTTAATTGACTAAAGGAGCTGGAGGGGTATTTTGGGAAGACAAGAAGTTCCTCTCTCTCTCTCAAGTACTAGGGTCATGTCACCCTCTCTCATACTTTTTCTTTAAAAAAATATTATAATAATGGGTCATGTCACACCCTCTCTCCTACTTTTTCAAAGTCAACATCACCATTCTCTCTCCTCTCTCCTACTTTTTCTTTAAGAAAATATTATTATAATAGGTCATGTCACATCATCTCTCTCCTCTTTCCTACTTTTTGTTTAAGAAAATACTAGTAGGAAACCCGCGCGATGCGGCGGGGGCGACAATTTATGAAACTCATTTTTAAAGTGTTTATCAATCATCTCATAAATATATTATATGGTATTCATATTAGTCGGAATTGCCTTCTTCGCGTTGTGGCGTACGTTTGGTCGGTCGATTTTGGTGTTGCCTATAACGTATTTATTGTTTTAAGTATTAGTACAAAGTAAATTTATGGTACATACCATGCATTATAACAACTTGCCGTCGTTTATATACTTTATATTGTTAATTCATAGAAAAATAGGTAACTTCTTTAAAAATTGGTGTTAAAAGTAACCTATTTGCAAAGAAGAAGAAAAAAATAAGAATTGGGTGTCCCACATCGTTGCTCGAATGTTAACTGAACCGTAACTGAATTACCCTGCCTCAAATAACCGATCGATGGCTGCGGTGGTAGACAATTTACAATGTGGTACTCGTTTTCTTTCAATTTATCAATCGTCTCATGATACATTTTACATTACTTAAGTTAGACTAATAAAAGAGTTTTGGTTCATAAGTTCCTTTGAACTCGGTTGTCCGATGACATTTTGCCTGCTTTTTTCTATTCTAAAGATGACGACGTTGAATGAAGATGGAAAGTGGTGAGAATGTAATAACGAATTAACCTTGCTCTCTATGTTAAAGAATTGTCTGATTAAGGTATTGGGAATTGTTTTTATTTTTAAACATATCTTGGTATCAAGTACCAAACCTTTTCGCCAATGACCCCCAGCTCAGTTGGAGAGAGGTGGGAGAGTTTACTTCTTAGTAAGGTTCCCGCTCGGGGGAGGTACACGGTTCGAATCCCAGGGCCAGCAAAAATACACCCCTTGACGTTGAAAGGGCTTATGCCCTCAGGGACGCTGCGGAAGGGGATTCGAAACGGGGTACAGAGGTGATGTCCTTAGCCGATCTAAAAAAAAGTACCAAACCTTTTCGCTTAAAAGGTGTTCAACCAAAATTTTTGTTGTTCAACTAAATTTTTTTGTACCAAATTGTTGGTAGACTTTTGTGCTATTTGCAAATAATGAAATGCTACAACAAATCATGGTATCAAGAACCAAACATTTTTGCTTGGAAGATACAATCTTGCTACGGTTTTTATGACTTAAACTTTATATAATTTATTTTATTATCATATACAACCACTACAATGACAACAAATGTTTGTGAATATAGTAATTTTGTTGGAGTATCAATATTTTGACGGACCTTTAAAAAGGATAACAGAACAAAAAAACGGAAAAAAGAAAATAAGCGTGCAAATGACTAATGACAATAAAACCCAAAATATAAAAATCATGGAGTTTAGGGTAAACATATTGACCCAAACTGTTGGGCTTAGTGTTCGATGCTTGAGATCAAATTTTCTACCCCTACGCCTAAGTGGCACATACTTTATTTATTCTTGGAGCTATATCTGTCCTGGTCAACATTTGGAACACATTCTTGCTACTGAAAAACTAACGAGTTAGACCCAAATAACTAACACTAAAAAAATCCATGTGTCCCAAAGTGACAACATATAGTATGAGAAAATATAACAGAACCTATAAAAACAACAATTTAACACTATCAGATCTAAACTATTAAAATTATTGTGACATATAGACAAACCTTCGATTGTAACTTACCAAGGTATCTTAGTAGTAGCTCATGCTCTGTAAGATGCCTAAATCAAAAGATTAAATAAAAATTAGGGTAAAATCCTTATATCTATATTGAACTTCAGTCATAAAGATGATTATTGCTCATTATCAGTCTAATTAATATAACTTACCATCATTGTAGACAACATGCCAATACACTGCTAGTTGTGGCTTTTAAAGCTTGAAAGAGGATTCAATATCAAACAATGTTTTTATTCCTTCACATCGCATATTTTATTCATCTATATGCTTGTCTGACACTGAGCTTAATTGATCAGATAGGGGCCAATAGTTTATCCACAATTTTCAACAACATTTATTAGGTTTTCGGATTTACCTCTGCTGTAACAGAACCCCATACTGGCTCCCCCATTGCAAGAAAACATCACTATGGATCTACATCAACGTCAGCATGTTAGTCTTCGTTAGGGTCTTGAATAAAGAAATAGTGTTCAAAATCTAAACAAAGTGTCACTTACCCTTGACTAAGGTCGGAATATTCGCCGATCTGATGAAATATTCATCGATCTGGTGATGAAATCACCTATATTCTTAAATTGCCACAGAGAGAAAGAGATACGGAGGGAGCGGGCGGCGGATAACGTTATGAAATGTGAGATCTTATGAAAGAAACCCTAGTTTGATGAATGCATCCCATGTCTTTTTCTTTTTTTGGCATTAGAGGCTTGTGCATGATGCATCACAACTTGCATCTTTAAAAGATTAAGAGTTTTTATGCATTGAATCATTGTACAGTATGCTTTTAAGGTTTGTACCCTGGCAAATGACCAAAGTTGATCATCTCCACGTATTTAGGCTTTATCTAACCTCTTCTTGGCTTTGTAACTATAAGCAATTTTTTAGTATAGGTTGTTAGAAACTAACTAAAAGACATATTTGCCCTTAAAAAATCTTCATCATGTGCATTAAGTGTTGTACCTTAAGCAATTATATTTGTATTACTTAAGTTTTAAGAAGTCCCTGCCTCATGCATTATAATATAGTATAGATTATTATAATGAGTCATGTCACACTCTCTCTCCTACTTTTTGTTTAAAAAATATTATTATAATGGGGCAAGTACGTGTGTTAATATGTGTTAACATATTTTACCAGCCTTATTGAAAAAAAAAAACCTTGGTAGAGATATTAAACATGTTAACATGTGTTAACCTATTTTACCAGCCTTTTCAAAACCTTGGTAGAGATATTAAACCTGTTAATATGTGTTAACACAAAGCAGCAATTTACGCAACCACATACAGCCTAGATTCTAGAAGGGACACCATGGGCGTCGCATAGTTTAACTTATACATATCAAAGGTTTTAAAAAGATCGTATGCACTAAGTAACCGCTAGACGCAAAAAACATGGCGACATAGATACCCAATTTTGATATACTAAAACTGTTAACATGTGTTAACATATCTTACCAGCCTTATTGGAAAAAAAGAAAAACCTTAGTAGAGATATTAACACTGTTAACATGTGTTACACATGTTAACAGTTTTAGTAAATCTGTCCGATAAAACTTTGTTAACACTTGTTAATAAGTTGACGTATAAAAACTTTGTTAACACTTTGTTATGACATGTTAACAGTTTTAGTAAATCTGTCCTATAAAACTTTGTTAACACTTTGTTAACACTTGTTAATAAGTTGACGTCTAAAAACTTTGTTAACACTTTGTTATGACATGTTAACAGTTTTAGTAAATCTGTCCTATAAAACTTTGTTAACACTTTGTTAACACTTGTTAATAAGTTGACGTATAAAAACTTTGTAGATAGTTGGTGCTAAAAACAAGAAATCATAATTGAGATATTAAAAGTGTTAACATGTGTTTACTAAACCTGTTAATACATGTTAACAGTTGTAGTGAATCTGCCCTATACAACTTTGTTAACACTTGTTAATAAAGCACACAAACTATTAACACATGTTATTACAAAAGTATCATTACAAACTATTGAACTGCATGGAAGGTTAACATGTGTTAGTTGGTCATAAAGGGTTTAACACGTGTTATCTAACCTGATAAAGAAAATATTATTATAATGGGTCATGTCACACCATCTCTCTCCTCTCTCCTACTTTTTGTTTAAGAAAATATTATTATAATGGTTCATGTCACACGCTCTCTCATACTTTTTGTTTAAGAAAAAGATTATTATAATGGGGCAAGTACAAATAATGTGTTAATGTTGCATACGAGGGTAACATGTGTTAGTTGGTCATAAAGGGCTAACATGTGTTATCTAATCTGATAAAGTTAAACATGTTGCCCCCATATACCCAGGAAAAGATCTAACATTTGTTAGTATCAATGATGTGGTAACATATGTTAAACCTGAATCATTTGTCAACCTTTTTGTCTTTCTTACCACTCCTGTTTTCACTTCATAAGTTTACAAAAAATAAATAAGTAAACATAGCATACAACTATTAACACACATTAGGTTAACACATGTTATTTGGTAACACGTGTTATTACAAACTATTGAACAAGAGATAAACCTACCCCAAGACATTCAAATCATAAGTTTACTGAGAAATAAAACACACAAACTATTAACACACGTTATTACAAAGTATCATTACAAACTATTAACCACTTTAACAAAATAAATCTAGTAACTCTATACATTGAGTACAAAAAAGAAAACGTTGTTAAAAAGTTTTTTTCTACATATTTTTCTCGGCTTCCTTCGACTTCGTTTGTTAACATATGTTAACCAGTGGGGATCTTCGTTATCAACTGCAAAACAATAGATGAGATATTAGCCGGTGTGACCAACTCATCATCTAACATACTAAACAGGCGTAACACATGTTACCAGCCACTCACAAAAGACATACTGGATATGTATACTTTTTATGCCTAATGATATTTGATCAGATTAGATAACGCATGTTACGCTTCTTTATATTCAAACGAGATTGATAACACATGTTACTCTTTGCAAACAACACAATAACAACCTTAAAACATAACACATGTTACATATTCTGACAAATAACATGCAAAAACCAGGACACAACCACAACAACATTACATAGGCCAATAACATATTTACATGAGATTCTACCTAACAGTCTTTGTGTCTCCTCATATCTATTTGGCTGATATTCCACATCACTCATGACGATTCGGGCTTGACATGTTTTTTTAAACTTGGTCTCCACCCTTTTTGACTTAAAAACAATCTGGTCAGCGTAATCTTTAAAACTTCTGCACGAAAACCGGCCTGGTGAGCATAATCTTTAGAAATTCTGAGAATAAACATAGGGTGTAAAGAAAAAAATACTAATTTTTAGAACTTCTGTAGGAGGAGAACTTACTCATTTAAGTGAAACAATAACTTTTTTCAAATAAAGTTTTCTTGTAAAATATTTTTTCAAAAAAAAAAAAGGTTTAGTAAATAAATGTTTAGTTTAAAAAAAACATATCTTTAGAAAAATAAAGAAAAAAAAAACTCAACTCCAGAGAAGGATCCACTTCTTAGGTTCGAGTCAACAAAACCCACCGCCGCCAAAACCACCACCGCTAACTCCCACGTCGAAAACCCAGATCAGAGCAATACACAAGATAGAGAGATAGAGAGAGATGAAGATAGAGATAAAGACGAAGAGAGAGAGAGAGAGAGAGAGAGATCTGAGCATACCTTCGCCAGTCACCTTCCCCGGCTCCGATGACCTGCAACCCTACTTCAATCCCAACAACCAAAAAAATCATGATAAAAAACGATGGATATAAAATTAAAGTATACAAACTTCGGTTGTTTAAAGAGAACACTAAAAAAACTAAGAGAGAGATGGGAAAGAAGAGAGAGAACTTTAAGAAAAAGAAAGTTGAGGATGCTTCGCCGGTCACCTTCCCTAGCTCCGGTGACCAGCAACCCAACTCCGATCACAATAACAAAAAACCTAGTTTCTTCTTTGATGTGCAGGTGGTCGATAGTTGTTTGGTCGATGATCTCCTTTCACTATTTATCATGAATCTAAGAATTATAAAGATGATAAATTCAAAATTGAATTTGAGTTTGAAAATTGAAAAGATATTGATGGAGATATAGTCAGAGAAGAAAAAAGAGAAAACTAGAGAGAGAATGTGTACTTTATAGGGAAGTGTGGGTTTAAAGTACTAATGTTAATATTTAATAGATCACTATTATGGAGGTTGTGTAAAATTACAAATATGTCCTTTATCCTTTGTTTTTTATTTATTTACATGCAATGATGTGCACATTCCTAGCCACACAATGGGTTTTCCATAGTTTTCTATATAACATGGGTTTTCTATGGATACTTATAATATATATATATATATATATATATATATATATATATATATATATATTATATATATATATATATATATATATATATATATAGGATAAGGATAAAATAGAAACCTCCTTGAGTTGGAGAAACCCATGAAACTCATTTGTGACCCTTGATCAACCAACATCAATGGATGAGATTGATCAACTAATATTATATTATTAAAAGAGTTATCTTTTTTATTTGTTTTAATCAAAAGGGTATTTTAGGAAAATTGCATTTTGTCCATATCTCCTCTCTCTCCTAAATCTCTCTCATCTCTCTTCTCTCTCCTGACTCTCTCTCCTCTCTCCTGACTCTCTCTCCTCTCTTTTTTCCTTGCTTTTACATTTTTTTCAATTTTTTAACCTTTTTATAGGTAACAATAAGTCATATTGATCTGTAACAACTTATGCGTTACGTTGTTACATTGTTACATTTTCAAGTGGTGCTTATGTAATTGTTGATCGATTAAATAAGTCCGCATATTGTTACATTCTTACCACACTGTAAAAAAAGCAAATTTACATATTTACATAAGTATCATAGTTAATGGTGCTTATGTAACTATCTAAACCAGTAAAATAGATTTGTAATTTTATTTCATAAACAACAACAAAACACAAATCAAATAATTAAATTAAAATCAAACAAAAATGACAACCAAACAAACCAATAATAGATTTGTAATTTTATTTCATAAACATCTTCAAACTTGTACACACAACCGTACCAGATCTTCAAACTTGTACACATCTTCAAACCAGATCTGACCCCACGAACTAAAACCAAAAGATATTATACCCTTCAAAAACTCTAGATTTGAAAACAACAACAACAACAACAACAATAATAATAATAATAATAATAACAACAACAACAACAGTAGAACAACAACTTACAAGCATGAATTCGACCACCGTCTTCAGCCTGCCACCACCTCCGTCACCGCAGATCCACCATCCTCATCCCTCAACCACCACAGATCCACCACCCTCAGCCACCACCGCCCTCAAAAACCACCACCGCCTTCGTCATCAACCCTCAGCCACCACCACCGCCTTCGTCATCAACCCTCAGCCACCACCACCTTCGTCATCATTAAACACCCTCTGCAAAAACCAGTAAAATAATTAAAAGTTTGTAATTTTATTTGAAAACCAGTATAATATAATATAAACCAGTATAAACACCCTCAGCCACCACCACCTTCGTCATCATTAAACACCCTCCGTCACCGCAGATCCACGGCCTTCGTCAAAAACCACCACCCCCCTCCGCCCCTACCCACCACCATTAAACACCCTCTGCAACACAAACCCCAGACTATAACCCCAACCACCCCTAATCGAACCACAACAACCACACGACGACGATCAACAAACAAAACCCAGCTGAGACCACCCTCAAACAACCACCAAATACCGACCCTAAAACCTCGAACAACCGGATCTGAGATAAAATGGAGGGGAGAGAGAGAGATCTGTTTAGTAAAAGAATCAGAGAGAGAGAGAGAGATCTGTTTGATTTTGATTTTGAAACCAACCTCGAACAACCTTCTGAGCACCTCTTTCTCTCTCTAATACTCGCTCTCTTTCTTCTTCTGTAAAAGAATCAGATCTGAATGGGGTGTAGATGTTTAGGAAGAGAGAGAGAGAGTGTGTATGTTTGTGTGTGTGAGAGAGTGATTCAGATCTGCACACCGTCGCATGTTTAGGAAGAGAGAGAGAGAGAGTGTATGTGTGTGTGAGAGAGAGAGAGAGAGAGATAGGGAGGATGATGATGGGTTGGTATATAAAAAGGTGGTCAGACATGAGATGGGTGGAAATTACCATCATACCCTTTTAATAAAATATGAAAAGAGAGATGTGGAGGAATGACAACCATTGGATCGGTTTCAAAGGTTTCTCCAACTCAACCAAGTTTCCTATGGATATATAGCCTATATATATATATAATAATTTCTTCAATTTTATTACTTTTCCTTTAATATTTTGCATAAGCCTGTTTTGCAGGTTGGAGCCCAGCTCGTTTGGTGAAGCCCAGTTTGTTTGGCCTGCTCCTTTGGTCCAGTCCATCTCCAGGTTCGGGTCCTATCCTATTTGGCGATCCGGGTAGTTGGCTTGGAAGGTCAGGATCTCTTGGTGGTGTGTTTTCTCGTCTTGATCGTGTGGCTCTCCTTGGCTCGGGTGTGCTTCTTCCCGAGCCTCCCTCGTGCCTATATAAAGGCCTTTGCTTGGCCTTTTTCTCAGTTTTGACGAACAACTCTCTCTTTCTCTTATTATCACTCTACTCTGTCTCTCACAAATATTAGGGTTTCTGTTCAAGATCATCTTGATCTTGAACCAGTGTTTGCTCTGTAGTGATTGTTGTGTGATTATCTTGTATAATCACATCTGAGTGTTGAGAGTTATTATTTGTAGTGAGGTTGTATTGTAATAGTTAAGATTCTTTGTAATCTTTCAGTACTGATTTTGGATAATAAAGCATTCGACTCTTGGTATCATTGTTCTTTACATCTCTCTCTCTTGAAATTTGAAATTGGAGCTCAAGTCTACTCAACAGATGCTATAAGATCTATATTTTGAGTTAAACATATGGCTTTTTTAGTCAACAGATGTTAGAAGAATCTTTAGTAAATGGCCCACATATTATCTCTATGACATGTGACAGAATGAGAGGATGAATAAAATTGAACTTGCTTTAATCAATTGACAAGTGTCCACAATGAGAGGATGAATAAAATTGAAGTTGCTTTAATCAATTAACAAGTGTCCAAAATGAGTTTATTTATTAGGAAGTATAGATATAGATATAGATAGGATAATTAGGTTCAAATGAAAGCAAGGTTGAGTTGGAAGAACCGTGGGAACTCCGACATAAAATGTGAATTTGAATTTTTTTTTACACACTGACGTAAAAATGGGTAACTCCACCGTACATAAAATGAAAAAAAAATTACGATGATTTTACACTGGTGTAAAAACCCAACACACCAATATTGACTTTTAAATTTCTATTCAATATTTTATTATACTCTAATTTACAACCACACATTCTTTTTTGAATAAATTAAGTGTGTGGTTATAAAGTTGGTTCCCGGTGTTCTTACAACTCAACCATGTTCTTGTTTTATCCTTTCCCTATATATATATATATATATATATATATATATATATATATATATATATATATATACACTATATTAATAAGCATATAGGAAGGGCAGAAATGGTCATTTGCCACTTTACAAGCCTTGGAAGCATGTTGTACAATGCTCCAATGCATAAAAACTCTTAAGTGCAAGCTTAGATGCATCATGTACAAGCCCTCTAAGCCTACTAAAAAAACACGGACACACATATTAGGGTTTCAACATCAACACCAAATCGTGGGATAACATCAGCAGCCAGAATAACAACCACAGCCACCCGAACCCCTTCTTCTACCTCCCTCCTTGTTCTTTCTCTAAAAACATCAACACCAAATCGTGGGATACAAATTAACATTAGCTAACTATTAAGCCCAGCTGTTCCCTCTCTCTTTCTTGTTGAAGTCTGATGCCCGGACTCAGCCGATTGAACTTGGCAGCAAACATCACCAAACCATCATTCCTCACCTCCACTCAAATGAATAAAAAGATTGACACATAAGAAAAAATAAAAGAACAAATAAGAAGAAATACGCCATCCGACGCGGCAGCGCCACCACCATCACCCTCCTTCTCCCCTTCTTTGTGTATCGATCACTCCCAAGCCACCACGACCACCACTATAGCTTCAACCCCCACCCAAACCACCATAATACAACCCCTATTCAGTCACCTGTGGTGGCGGCGCTGCATCAGTGACACGCGAGGAATACGGAGGTCGTTTAATTGGGGTTGTCCGGTCGGGTCTGCATAGCCGGGTCAAGCTACACGAAGGCTTTTGTTAAAGGTAAATTTCGGTTAGCTTATTATTCGATTTTAGTTGTTTTGAATGATTGTCGGGTCTGAGTTCTTAAGCGAAAATAGTGACCAGAGGTAACTTCTTCTTTGGCCTCGGATTAGTCATGTTCGATGATTGGGTGTCGTTGGGTGATGATTCTGGTCAGGTTGGTTATGGTACAGCGGTTCGTGAAGGCTTTCGGGTGACGTTTGGTGGTTAGTCTCGCCTATGGTTCGTTATCTTCACAGGTCAACACTGGCCGAACAGACCAGATCCGGGCGAGGTCAGTCAACAACAGTCAAACAGACCGACCTGGTCAAGTTGCAGACGGGTCAGATCTGTTGACTCTTAGTTCCAGGCCCGAGCGTTTCTGTTTGCGAGCTCATTCATTGGAAGGTATAACACGCCGTGTCATTAGTTACTTTTCTTTTGTTTATCCGTATTTGAATATAAATCATAAAAGCCTAAGCGAACCGACTTGTAAGTTTTGTGTATTATTAAAGGCGTTTGATATAAAAATGGCTAACCTATATATTTTTATGCGCATATTGCATTCATATTATGAACTATCCAAGATGTTGAAATATTTATGGGAACACATATCATTTTTCTTATACAAGCACAACATTATAGAATCTAGATTTCTAAAGTCTTAGTTAACTTATGTCACATGTTTTGAAAAGTATGATTAATGTGTTAATAATATACTGGGCATTCCGATAGTCGAGGTCTATAAACACTTATGTAGTTATGTGTATATTTGTATTATCAACATGATCACTCAAGTGCTAATACTAATCACTCTACTAAATTGTCTTCGGACTATTAAATAATAACTAACCTACACTTATACAAGCTATATTATCAACTATGAAATTATACAATGACATAGGAGATTTTCATCTGCTAAAGAATGCCAAATGCCCATACTGTCCGTATGAAATTTTACAATGGTTTTGTTTAAATCAATCAAATGTATAAAAACATTTATGTTTTTTTTGTTAGCATTCCTAATAATGATTATTTGTTTAGGGTTCTAAGAGACATGAATTGTATATTATACATCAAGGGGTGCTCATGGAGTCATGGGTACCGTTTTGCAGCCATCCTTGCAGGGAGCTGTTGTTATCATAAAATGAGTTGATTTTCAGGCAACCAAGATCTGAGGACAATTGTTCTGGCTCGATGAAAGAGGTAAACTCTTATACATATATTCGATTTGCTAATCATCACATATTAACACAGATCTGTAACTGTGTTATTTTTCTCAGGCGAATTGGGGATGATTGCTAAGTCATCACATATTAACAAGTTCGTTAGGAGCAAAAAGGCAACCATTCATAACAAATCTTGTTTAGATTTACATTACAGAGCGATGCAAATGGGATTTTTCTTACTATGCTTTTTCATTCTGTTTTGTTTTCTTACATTACAGAGCGATGCAAGAAGGCAACCATCTAGATTATTTTTGGGTATTTTTCTTACTATGCAAATTGGGATAAGCGTGACACTATCCGGCCCTGATGGTCATGTTTTAGGTGCTAATTTGACTGGCCTTGCTACAGGATCTATTCAGGTTTATTTTCCACCATCCACTTATCACTAGGATTAAAAACTAGCATTGACACGTTTGACGACTTTTCATAAGAATGGGTAAAGGGTGTTCATTGGGTGCCTCCGTACCTGTACTGAACCGAACAAGTAAATTTGGAATAGTGGAACCAACAAACAGACCAATCCAAAGTTGTTTCAGTTTAAGCTGAATGCATATGGCTGTAAGATGTTATATATTTTGAAATTGTAAATATAAAATATTCAGTTTCAAGATTGAAAATAAATAGTTATAGAATAGTTCAATTCTGGTCAAACCTGACCAAACGGGAACCCGTGTTTTGAACTATGGATAGTAGCCAGATTTTATAAACATTAAACTACCGATAACCATTAAACTACGGAGAACCAATAAACTACCGAGAACCAAACGGTCCCAAGTTTGGTTCTTTGTTCTCTGAGTAGTCTGATTTTTACACAATATAAATGGGTCAAACGAGTCATCAAACCTGTTACATCTCTCATTAATTGAGCTGTACATGTTCTTAAAGAGTTAAATTGTTATGCATATACCTTTTTTGTTTCTTTTAAATGTAATACCTAATATGACGTTCTTATTTGTTTCAGATTTTGTTGCCTGAACTGGGTAATTAGCTTGGCAGGGAGAGTTTATCATGTGAAATGATCGTTTCTGAAATGTTTTTAAGTACATTTTTAATCCTCCGCTTATTTACAGCACAACAATGTTTTATTTTAGCTTGTCGTAAGTTTTGTCATCTGATTAGAGCGGAGGGTACATCATTTGTAGCAAGTGATTTAAAATGACTCTTATGGATATAAAAATTCTATTGGTGTTTATTAATACTTTGACCATACTTCAATGGAACACATGTTGCTGGGTGGATTGAAGTTGAAACATTGATTCTTTCAGAATCAGTAAAGCATGGTGGTGACTGGTATCTTGTAGCTCAAAATGTCCAAACAAAGAGTAATGATGGTTCTGGTTGTTAATTTGTTTACAGCCTATTGGAGACCTTACATGCTTCAAAAATGCTTTTCGGTGAAATCAAATTCCATGTAGCTGAGGCTGGTGTTTAATCTCTTTGTGGTGAAATCAAAATTCCATGTTTGTGAGATTGCCTTTTCATGTAAGGTATGAACAGGCTTCAAATTATTATTAATTTTCTTGGTTTTAGCATTACCTATCAATTGACACTTTTTCTAAATTGTTTTTGTTAGTTGCTAGATCTACACAAAAAGCCCCAAAAAGGCCTGTCGCCTTTTTGCTCAACGCCTAGAGGAATTCCAAAAAGCCCCCAAAAGGCACGCCTTTTGGTTTTTTTTTTCTGGGCTTTTTTGGCTTGAGGAGCGCAGATATAAGCGATGGTGGTGTCGACGACAAAAAAATGGAGCTTTATGTTGAGTGTACATTGTACATAGATGGTGCTCCCTTTGGGCTTCCCATGAGAACAAGGTTGCTTGCTGCACCATGATTTGCATAGTAATAGTAGAGTATCTTTCATTGTTCTGTTTTTTTAATATATTTTTAGAGCTTTTTGTTAATAGTAGAGTATCTTTCATTGTTCAAAATTGGCCCTTATCTGCGAGAGGTTTTCAAGGATCCTACCAAAAGAAAGGTCATTACTCATTTCTTGCTTTAAACAATTCCTGTAGTAATTTTGTAACCCTTTTATAACACTGCAATATTATAATTAATTCTTGTAGGACCTTTTTAACCTTTTTATAACACTGTAATATTACAATGAATCAGGTTATGCATGGAGCTGATCGAGATATTATATGGCTGCAACGTGACTTTGGTATATATGTTTGCAATATGTTTGATACTGGCCAGGTTATCTTTTACCTGCTATACCATCTCTTTTTTGTCATGCTTTATCTTTTTTTCTTGTTCGATGTGTGAATTATAAGACAACTATTTTTGTTATCATTATTTTTCTTTTAATTTTCTTGGCTTTAATTTGATGCAAGTGAATATTAAATTGTATAGGCCTCAAAGGTGTTAAAGGTTGGAGAGGAATTCTCTGGAGTATCTATTGAGATACTTTTGTGGGGTTGCTGCAAATAAAGAGTATGTCTCTATAATATTTAGTCCATTTCCCATAACATATAAGCTGAATTTTGATTTTTTTTTTTTTGCAGATACCAAAATGCAGATTGGCGATTGCGGCCACTGACCGCTGAAATGCTGAAGTAGTAGTTGTTTGTTACAACTTTATCCATTTCTTTCCCTTTTTATTGCATTTCCTTTCATGTTTATGTGCGGTTTGTTTTAATTTCAACAGATACGCCAAGCATTGTTCAGCAGTGCTCTACGCCAGGGGTGTTCACACCTTCACAGTCAGGTTTGGTTGTAAATATAATTGTAGATAAGGAATAAAATACATACGCCAAACCTACTTCATGTAGCAAGTGCCTTGTGTTTCAATCATCCTTTCTCTTCCATTGGGTTAGGTAGCTCCTGAGTATCTTTTAGTCAGCCAAAGTGTAAGATTTTGGTTAATTGAGCTACTGGATAAGGATACGGTTGAAGTGGTAAGGCTTTGGTACTGATCTCCTTTTTAATACACATAGAGAATCATTTAAGTTTATGTTTTTTCGTATAATCATATTTTAACTTTTTTATTTTTGTTAGTAAATAAGTCAATCATACATTAGTTTTTCAATTTGTTACACAACACAATAAAGTAGCCAAAATGGTGGGTTAATGAGTTGGTCAATAAGATTTGAGTGAATTAGTGCTATTACATGTCTTTGGTAGTATGGATGATGTTTGGTTGACCCTCTTTTTGTTCAAAATTCAAATTTTTAATAATTATTAACGTGACAAATGCGATTACATTTTTTTATAATACCTTTTCTTTTAAGGTATTTTATATTTATTTTACCAGTATAACCTGATAAATATGAAGTTTAAATGTATTTGAGGTTTTTCCCCTAACTTTTGCTTTACCCATATCCTGCATACCCATTTTCAGTTGTATCTTTTACTTTTAATCTCTTTCACACAGGAACCAAAGTGCCTATGCAGACTGTGCAGACTGTAAGACTTCTTGAAATTGTTGAAAAAAAATGGTCAAACAAGAGAACTTGTAGCTGGCAGACTGTTACCCTATAAAATGTATGTGAGGTTTTTCTGCCCATTGCTGCAGATGCAGACTTTGATGAAATGACAAAACAAGAGAAAGGGTAATTAATTTATCTAGAGCTGAAACAAGGGATCATCTCTCCTGTAAAGTCACCTTCCTTTCATCCATCCAGTCACGATATTGTGTAAAAAGTACCAAGTTATTTTAACACCAACCATATAAATTATCATGTTTAGATATTTGGCCTATAAAAAGTTCCGCCCATACGTTTTAATGCCTAGGACACACCGACACTTTTATCAAGTGGTTTAATTCACTTGTTAATATGTTATATATATTTTAATTTGTAGTTGATCAAGTTTTTATTAACCAATTCTTTGTTATTGTATCATTTACTTGCATCTATAATTATTTACAATCTTTTATACCATAGGGCTCTAATTAGCAACTCTTTTATAACCCAAATTCGTTTGAAGGCCAATTTCATCCTACCAAATTACAAAACAAATGTTCCTATAAAAACAAAGGAGTTGCCTTTGTCTGTGATATGTTTTCTAGCCATCAAACTCCTAAACACACTAACTTTTGGCTCAATATGACATTTATTTTAATACTTAGGAAATGGTTGAGTTGGCTAATGCATAGAAGTGTGTTGACTGCTGATTGATACTTTTTGTCATAAGTCACACAATATGGAATTAGTTATCATATAATTGAGATCTGCAAGTTTCATGAATATATAGACTACATCAATGCCATGAATAAGAAAATTAACATAGTTATTATACAATATATACCTAAAAAATACTACAAAGTAAATTTTTGCCGCCGTCGCATCGCGCGGGTTTCTTACTAGTATATATATATATATATATAGGGTAGGGTTCCTGTAGGAAAATTGTTTTGTGTGAGAAGTGTAGGAAGGATTAAGAATTGACATATAGACATCATGTTTTTATTTTGGAATGATGTATTGGATTGTTTTGACTTGAAAAACACTTAACACAACAATATACAAAAATTTAAAACACAATCCAATGTATTATAGTCATTAAATTTAAATTACAAATAAAACACCATAGTAATTTACTTAAAACACTCTGCTTAAAACACCCTAGTAATTACTTAAAACACTCTGCTTAAAATACATTGTTTTCGGTTATTAATTTGTTATGTTTGGTGTTTTTCTAAGTAAAACAATCCAAAACATCATGAATACGTCAAAAAAAATATGCATACATATGCCTACATGTCAATTCTTAATCCTTCCTACACTTCTCACACAAAACAATATTCCTACAGGATCCTCTACCTATATATATAATGATTGGGATCATTTAAAAACTCCATTGAGTTATGAGAAACATAGGAAGTCACTTTATAACCACACACTTATTTTAATAAAAAATGAGTATGTGGTCCAAAATTAAATAACAATAAAATATTGAATAAAATATTAATATACTTACATGGGGTAAAAATCCTTTACACTGATGTAATTCGGCGTATATTCATGTATTTTTTTCTTCTTTTTTTACAGCGGGGTTTACGTGTTTTTACATCAGTGTGCAAAAATTTTTTTTTTCCACATTTACGTCGAGTTCTCGTGAGTTCTCACAATTCATCCAGTTCTCAACAGATCCTAACCATATACTCCCTCCGTCCCAATTTAAATGTCCTACTTTCCTTTTTTGTTTGTCACAAATTAAATGTCCCTTTCTAAAAATAGAAATGTAATTTCAGTTTTGCCCATAAAAGATAAAACACAATCACCACTTTTAAGGATATTATTGTCATTTTACCACATACAAACAAAATATTTTCTTAAAATGTGTGTTTTTTGAACTAGGACATTTAAATTGGGACGGAGGGAGTATATTATCTACTCATTGTTTTATTTGTACAAGATGAAGCAATTTTTTAAAATATTCATGGTTATTGTTAACCATCCCTATTTTGTTAGTGGCTCAGCTAAAATTAATACTAGAATGCACATCAATGTCAACGTATGAATAATAGTTGGTTATTAATATACGCCTTATGTAATTTTTAAAGTTAGATGGATATTTGCGGAGTTCATATTAAACTAAACTAGTGGTATTAAACATGTGTGTTACGAGGAGAGGGCGCCGAAAAATTATATAGCTATCAGTTTGGTTAATTACGGTGTTGGAATGACACCGGCACACGCTATAGAAACAAAAAAAAAACCTAAAAAATATAATCGTTTTATGACAAAAACCATATTCACATGTATTTAGCTAGCAACAACAAATATAAGAAATTTCATCAAGACATATACATATAAAAATTTACCAATAAATCGTATCATTTTGGTGAGAAGTGAAATTTAACTCAAAACAACTAAAAAAACCCAAAATTTTTAATGTTGAGATGCGTGACAATATGAGGAATTAATTGAGTGACCGGATGTGGAGTGGGTTGGAAGATGGACCGGTTGGTGTGTGGGTCTAGGGGGAAGCCGGGTGTGGCCCAGTAGGGTGAACAGGGTTGGGCCGAGTAGTGGAGCCAGGTGTGGTGTGGGGTGAGTGGGCTGGGGTAAAGGTGGGAGGAGTGGTGCGTTGTGGGCTGGTGGAAGGGGTGCGACTTGGGCCAGGTTGAGGTTGGTTTGGGCCAGTTGGGGGAGTTTGTTGTGGGCCAGTAAATGGTGTAGGAGGATGGTCAGGAGAGTGGTGAATGGTGAAGGAAGGATTGGGTGAATCATCACAGAAAGTGGAGCTGCGTTTAGGGTCCGTAGAGGAAGACATGGGAAAGGTGGTTTCCGCAAAAGTAACATGGCGGGAAAAAATAGTTTTACCGGTTGAAAGGTAAAGACAACGGTAACCGCGATAGTTGGCCGGGTATCCCAAAAAGAGGCACAAGGACGACTTTGGGTGAAGCATGTGCGGACGAGTCGAAGACTCGTTGGGATAGCATGCGCACCCCGAATACCCGAAGGTGTTCGTAAGACGGGTGGCGTTGGTATAGGGCCGAACATTGGGTAAGGTTGTGAAGAGTTTTAGTAGGCAAAATGTTATGGAGGTAACAAGCGGTGTGTATGGCTTCAACCCAAAACCGAGAAGGTAGTGAGGCATGAAAGAGAAGGGATAGCATGATGTCATTAAGTCGACGGATCATGCGCTCCGACTTGCCATTTTTGTTGGGATGTGTGTGGCAAGAAAAGCGGAATTGAATACCCTGTTTGTTGGCAAAGTCTAGGAATTATGGTTTTAAATTCCCCCCCATGTCACATTGGAATTGTTGTATTTTAAGTTTGAACTGGGTTTGCACAAAAGCATGAAAATTTGTAAACTTAGTGAAAACCTCATATTTAAATTTTAGGGGGTACACCCAAGCGTTTTGGGTGAAGTTGTCGATTAGCACCATGTAGTACTTGTACCCCGGCGGTGCTAATGACGGGGGAGGTCCATAAGTCACAGTGTACAATAGCAAAAGGCATAGAAGTGGAAGTAACAGAGTCAACAAAAGGTAAACGTTTTATTTTTAGATAACTGGCAAGCATGACAAACAAACGAAGACTCAAGTTTATTACAAAGTAAAACTTTATTGGAACTAAGAAAATCCATAACGTGACGACCCGGGTGACCGAGTCTATCATGCCACGATTGAGGAGAGGAAATAGAAACAAAAGCTGTCGCCAGTGATTTTTGTTGAAGGAGTAAAGACCGCTCGAGCTATTGTGGCGGCTCAGGTGCGTGCCATCCTTGTAATCCTTCACAGAAAAACCAAAGGGGTCAAATTCCACAGATACATAATTATCAATGGTGAAACTAGTGAACGGAATCAGGTTTCCGAATAAAATGAGGGTTGTATAAAATGTTTTTTAGGTGAAAGGTTTGGGCGGGTGTGTGTAGGGAGGTGTGGCCGGACCCAAGAACCTGGAGACGGTTGCCATTACCAACTAATACGGACTTTATATGAGAAGACGGAGAGAGAGAGAGAGAGTAGAAAGAGTACCTTGGTCGAGAGTTACGTGTGAAGTTGCCCCTGTGTCCATATCCAAATTCTCATCGTCCGGATCAACCGAAAGGGCCTGAAAAGCTTGAGCAATCTGTGACGGGTCAAGAGCATCAAGGTTAGTGAAGTGGGATTCGGCTGAAGGACCTGCTTGGGCGGAACTGGACTGGGCCGAAGGCTGCTGTTGGGCCGAAGAATTATTTGCTGCTGGTGGGGCCGTATGGATTCCATGGTTGAGACAATGGGCCTGTTGTTGGGTAGGGGCAAGGGGGAAGGGCCCAGTAAGGTGGAGGGGTCCAGTAAGGGTAGGGTGAAGGGAAAGGTTGGTTTCGATGGTTGCCAGGAATAGTTCCGGGGCTGTGAAGAGTTAGTGTTGCGAGTGTTGGGTGCACGGTCTAGCCCCGGTTTCTAGACTGATTGTTGCTGGGTGGTCACGATTGTTGTTGGTGGTGTCACGGGTGATGGGGGGGGGGGGGGTTGGGGGTTAGGAGGTGGTTGAGGGGCGGAAGTGTGGGTGGCTGCAACAACGTGGTTACCTTCAAAGAACATCTTGGGCCAACCGACGTTTCTCGTCATTACAAAGCATCTCACAAGCGTCCTCCCATGAAGGAAGGGACTGATGAATAAGAGAACCCATGGTGTCATATTCGCTTGGTAAACCACGAACCATTTGAAAAACCAAGCGCTTGTTGTCAATGGGAGTGTCAAGGAGGTCGTTCAACTGGTCCGCGAGATCGCGAAGGCGCTGAAAATACTCCTCCAAAGACGGAGGGATTTGAGCGTCATATTGACAAACTCATGCTCAATGGCGACGATGCGCGCGCCCTTGTTATTCTGAAACAAATTCCGGACATGGAGCCATGCGTGGCACACTCATAAGGAAGGACCCGCTTGAGATAATCATCAGAGAGTGTGCTGTAAATCCATTGAGAACGATCGAGTCGATCTCCGACCAGGACGCATAAGAAGGATTGGTTTCCACAGGCGACGGCGTACCG
>JAUTDX010002093.1:0-97553 GCA_030844895.1 Ambrosia x helenae
GGTCTTGGGAGATTGACCATCTCAAATCGGTCTATAACATTTTCATATACCAAAACATGCATAATCAATTAATTAATCCTTAAATGGTATTATTTCATTTAACTTCGGTCGTTTTTAATTGTAACTAGATATATGTCTCATCAATCCGTAAATTAGATAAACTTATATCGTTTATTTATGTATCACGATTCAATGATACAATTCACATATAACGTGTGTCTTTATTACTATTTGGTTCAAATGTATAATTGAGTTATATTAAATCAATTTGTTATGAATAAAAGTTTCACATTGATTTGAGACTTTGAGTTGATTAATGTATTTTTTTGTTTAAAAAATATCTTATGAAAAAATTTATTATGAAAACAAAACGTACAAATATGAATCACATATAAAGATGCGTTTTAGCATGAACCAATTAAATTACATGAACAAAAGTTAATAAGACAATAGAGGATTTGTGTATATCTTTTTTTTTAATGAGATTGGTTTGATACACGAATGGTAGCTATTAGGATTTGAGATATTAAAAATATACAAATGTTATGGTATCATAGCCTTTGAGTTGTTCATACATTTCCTATCTAAACTCATTCTTTATTTGTTTTCTCCGCAATGGATTTACATAGAGACGTAGCTATTTATTTGAATATACCGCTACTATGAATTTTCCCTTTGTGTATTCGTATATTTTGTCATTTATGTTTGTGTTCTCAATGTTCTACGAAAGTTGGAATCAAAGTGTGAAGTTTAAATTGTTAATATGCAATAAGACAAAGCCAATAATTAACGTGATACGATGGCCCATAATTAAAAATGACAGGATTAGTTTGGCTTTGTATTACTATATTATTTCCTTAAGGAAAAGGTTGTCTGTCCTTTGGAGGTTCCCACTCCCACACCAATCTGTCCCTTAAAAAAAATAAGATATTTTATTTTATTAAATGTGTTTAATAAATTAAAATGATTATTATCATATTCAGACAGTAAATGTGTTGGAGTATATTGTTTAAAGAATATTACATTACATTAGCCTCGAACAAAAACTGATTGCAGCAATAGTTACTCTCGTTTTTTTTTTTCTTTTCCAAAAGCAGATTGTTTTTGTTTTGATAGAGAAAAAAATCAAAATCGTGGAAGAAACCATTTTGACTCATATGGGGCGGGTGCTAAGCAGCCATTAATATTTAATAATAAATTAATAATACATGGTTTGTTGTACCACAACTCATAAGAGTAGGCAGGCCGCCACCATCCTCCTAGAAACACTCAAAACTGTACTTACCAAGTTTAAAAATACATATATTCTTCTACTTAGGCCATGGGATACGAGTTCGGGACATGGCGGGTGTGGTGGGGAGTGTGTGTGTGTGTGGTGGCCTGGGTGGGGTTCAAGCCTAAACAAAGCTAAAGCACCTACTAGAAGTATATTTAACATTTTTTTCAGACATTGAAAATACATATAAGTAGATTTTTGTGTGTGGAAAGACTAAGTGGGGGATCTGGAACAAAAACCTGGTAGGGGCCGAACTCAATCTAGATAGGCCGAACTCAATACATATAAAAGTTTTCATAAATTTTCGTAAAATTTACACTACGAAACTAAAAAAACGGGTGGACCGAGGCCCGGGCTGGCCTAGTGAAACCACTCATGGAAAAGACTGGTGTGAATATCCTATGTATATGATGTAGTTTGTTTTGACTTCCTCAGCTTGAGGGAGTGCGTGTTTCTAATGAAAGTAAATTTTTAAAAAACAAAAAAAAAAAAAAAAAAAAACTTTAGTTTGGTTAATTTGTCATTTATACAACCATGAAATCAGTTATCAGTAAACATCATAACTAAATCATTGGTTTGTTAATTGGGGTGAGCTAAATATACCTCTTTCTTATTTGTCATAGCCCCTTCATGAAAATCACAATAAAAAGATGTCAAAATCACCCCTTAGGATATAATCAATTTATTTAAAAAGGTTTTTTAAACTCTTTAAATAAAAAGGTTCTTGCATCGACAACATGTTTACAAAATTATTGTTTGGGACATAAAATGAAAATTTAATTAGTTTATCTTATGTTAGATAACCTTTTTTAAGATAAAAGTAGCAAATGAAATTGTTATTTTACGTAAATTTTTGTTTCATCTCTTATATAAGACTCGTCAAAAAGGCAAAAAACAAGTTAATAATTTCATCGAGTATCGATGTATCAAACCTAAACTCAAGATACTATGCTAGTTTATTAATTTCATGGTAATAAATAATTCAAACATCTATTTATATGAATTTTTAGTATCAAAGTCCAATCACGAAACACATAAATTCAAAGTTATATGAAAGCCAATATGCTAAAAGAAGTAAGAGTATGTTGACAAATGAAACAGATACAAACAAATTAGTTGATACTGAGACAATACTCATGATATAGAGAAAGCTATGAAAGTGAAGATAAATTTAACCTTAGTTTATATGTGGATTCTATTTATAAAAATAGAAAAAATAAAGGGACAATGTGGAAATGAGTTTTAGACTATTGGATGTGGAGAGGGGTGGCATTCTTATAATGGGCCTCCACCTCAGCTGCCACATCAACGTGGGGTAGGAGCATCAATAGGATGATGGTCCAAGGGTGTGGAGGAGGCCCATCATCCTTTAATATTGCCAAACGTCCATATTGCCTAACGTTCAAAAAATTGGCACAGCATGCCCGGCTCGTGGCTACCGCTTATGCCGTTGCCGCCTCTGAGGGGAGGGGTTTGTCTGGGCTGCCGGGACTCATGCCGCTACCACACCCATTAGTTTTAGAAATTAACAAAAAAAAATTTGTTGATAAGATCGTAAAATAGAGATATTAGAGGATGTTTGGGATTGGGTTTCAAAACACTTATTGGCTTTTTCAAGAAGCCAATAAGTCAATAAGTTATTTGTGTAATCCAAAAGTACTTTTTGTTTTGACTTTTGGCTTTTAAGCAATGTTTTGAAACCCGGACCGGGCTCCGGGCCCCCGGCCGGTCCGGGTTAGCTAGTTGGACCGGACATGCACAGAACCGGCTGAGAAACCGGTGACCCGGCCGGTTGGACATTTGGACCGGGAAACCGGCCGGCCAGACCGGGAAACCGGAGGTTGGACCGGTTTTTTTGAATTTTTTTATTTTTTGGTTTTAGTTTTTGGGCCGGTTCGTTGGACCGGTCGAACCGGTGAACCGCCCGGGGGTCCGGTTCGACGTCCGGTCCGGTTCTGAAAACCTTGCTTTTAAGGGTGGAAAAGTTGTTTTTGAGAAGTTAGAAATCCTGGCTTTTTGGCTTTTGAATTTTGAAAAAAAATTACAAATCTACCACCCATACAACCAATATTCACAATAAGTTAAGCGAAACACTTAAAAAAAACAATTTATTGACTTTTTGACGTTTCTCATCCCAAAAGCTAAACTAAACACTTTTTTTTAAAACTCGTTTTCAAAAGTCATAAGCCAATAATCACTTCTGACAAAAGCACTTTTGCATTTTCAAACTCAATCCCAAACAGAATTCAAACTTTTTGGATAACTAGTGTTTTATCCGGCCGCGCGTTGCGGCGGCGTTAATCCGATTTAGAAAATAATTAAGTAATGACGTAGCGTGCGCCGTTTAGAACTGCTCGTAGTGTCATATACAAATATTTCAATGCCATTCCTAACCCATTCAAAAGACCAAACATTTCTATACATTATCATATGTCAAGATAAATTATAGTCGCCACATAGCACGTCCGAGTCTTCATTCGCATCATTACATAGTTTGCAAAATGAAGATACTTTTCTTTGGGGCCCAAGTTATCCATTCGAACGGGTAATATTGAACAGCATGCTTTGCGAGAAGACGCCGACATGAAGTAACTGAGAAATGCAAGCTAATCTCCATTGTAACCATGATCGTTCCTAACATCTGTTGCTGATTAGCGACAACTTAATTTTTTTGTGAATGATTAGGACCAAGCCATTTGTGTAGGTGCAGGTCGTCGTAGTCTCGTGGATGACGTTATGTGTAGTAGTGATGCTAGATATATAGTCTCATAATATATATTTTCACAGTATAGATAACGTTTTGAGGCGCGCGTTGTGCGCCTTTAATTTTGTCGTAAGTATCACTGACAAAGTAAAAAGCAACATTGAACTTTACATAATCTTAAACTAACGATTATAAACTTTAATCGTTATATCCCAATGTAGCCTAACTATCTAAACAGGCGGTATTGAAAGGTTAGAAATCTTTCTATCTTATTTCCTTTGGTGTCGGCCCTTTCACTATTTATAAGTTCCTCCGTCTAGATTCTAGAGACACACATCCCGCCATCAAAGTTGTCAAAAACTATTGAGTTGTTCTTTGCCACACAAACAAAGCATTTGTATGTCATGTAAATGTAGTGTAATGTTAACGTAGTGTAGGTATCAAAAGACAAAAGCTACATATCGTACAAAGTACAAAGGTAGATAAGAATGTCGTTTACAAAAGACGACTTTTCTCTGCGTTTTTTGTCGACTGCATTTCCTGTTATTTCTTACAAACTTGGAGAACCTCACAACTTTGACATAAATTGCTCTGCACCCTGGACATGTTAAACCAGCTTTTGAGAAATTAGAAGTTGCAACATGTTAAATATCTCAATGACATGCCAAGTATGACTGGATTAGATTATATCAACGTTGCTAAAAAATTATAAACAATGCGCACCTACACTATTCATCATCTACCTTCCATGCCCTCTTTAAACCTTGTTAAGCCAATTCGCCTCTTTAAACCGACATAACTACTGCCATGCTACAACCCAAATATTTGGCTGCTACAAATTAAATTATGGACTGCAAATTAAGCTTTTGTGCATAGAAATCCATATAACGGAAAAAATATAATTAACCATTAAAAGTCAAGCTTGTGTAAAAAAACTTACCACTACATAAAGATGGTCACGATGTTCAAAGAATGTTTGTCCCTGATTATATTGCTATACACTTGCAACAACTTGTTCTAAGTTTGTTGTAGACTTCCATTTTTCACCAGTAGCCGTTTTCGCAACCTAAAACAACATATGTAACTCGATTACCTGCAGTAACAATACAAAATTTGTTCTCCGATTACCTGCAGTAACAATACAAAATTTGTTCTAGGCATATATCAAAGCTGGAATACATCCCCCCACAACTACAGATTCTGCTTCACATCTTGAAACATGAATCAACAGTGGTAATTTCTTACTTGAATTTTGTTAGAAAATTACAATGTAATCTCTTATTATGCAACTTGCAAGCCTTGTAGCTAAAACTTGAAAGTAATACAAAATGTAAACGAAACTGATGGACCAAATTTAATATTATTACTTAGTTAAACTATAGTTATTTGATTAAAGTAATTAATGATTAGTTTTGTATTTATATACAATCTAGAATTAAAATAATAACAATAATAATATCAATAGTGGAATACCTACCGTCTTGACTGGCTGATGCATCATCATCCTTAGTTTAAGTTTATTTTTTCTTGTTCTTGCGATGAATCAAATAATCTATGGCAAAAATTGTAGGCACCACCATGCATGGTTTTCGACGATTTGCAGGCGTTACTTGTGTAGAGACGAAGACCAAGTCCACGACATCGTTTCGCTGCAACGACAATAAGCCTCTCATATAAACATAAGGGACACACCCCTACAAAGACTTCATCTGGATGGAAATAACAATAGCACCCTGACCCTTGATCATTTTTCACCATATGCCTTCAAGAACACACATCACTAACGCCCCCCTTAAGATGTATGTAGGTCGAACCCCTGCGAATAGCATGATTTAGTATAAGATTTTACCTTAAAGCTGCATATAGTCTGAAACACAATAGGATAAATATATAAAAAAAGAGCTTCGAGTCAAGAATTTAACCTACAACGAACCTCAAACATGAACAGAGGTCAAAACACGCAAGCAAACCCACATCAATTTCAGTGAGATTAGCACCTAAAGACTATTAACAATAACTAATGCAAGAAGCATGCTCTAAACGGTTATTCACATTCAAAATCATATTCTTTGAAAAAAAATCGTTAAATTCACGGAAACATATTAACAAACACCTGGCGGGTATTACCGAAACATGTCAATTTACTCACCTAACACATCCAATCTTTCCTAGAATGCGAGCTTAACAACGTAAGATAAAGGTTTAAACAATAGCAAGGCAAAATACTTAGAGAAATCGGTGTATTCCAAACACCCGCAAGCTTCAACAAAACCAAAGCGAGTTCCTACAAAAAGAAATCATGCTGATGAAAGAGTTGTGCTAAATTAAAAGAATTAAAAACACTTGTTTGGGAGACTTTTGACCCGTTGATATGTTTTCGATTTAGCCACCAAAAAAACAATGACAAAATATACAATTGCATACAAACAACCAAACAACCAAACAACCAAACAATCAAATCAAAACCAATTCAACAAAACAAAAACACAAAACTTTAACCTAAATAACACAAAAAATCAACCAATCGAAGCAAAAAAAAACTTACTTAACTGAGCTGATTCCAACTGCCAATAACATCCTGTAACTTCCAACCCCCAAAATCAAGTTCTGTAGAAGCTAGGGTTTCGTTAAGTCTAATTTAGTAATTTTCAGCAAAACAACACCGCTGTGTGTACTGCTGCTCCTTATAGGCTGCATACGACTCCAGGAGCTCACACATGCACTGCAAGAAAGAAATCAAATTCAGAAATTGTCACATATATTTACTCCAGAATACAATATCACGAAAAAAAACTTATGCCTTGACATCATTTAAGTAAATAAACTTCCAGCCGCAAAGATGAGCACGAATAGCAATATCCATGTCTTCAACCGTTGTTCTTTCTAACCAACCACCACAATCCTCTAAAGCTTTGATTCTCCATACACCAGCAGCTCCATTAAAACCAAAGAAATTAATGAAAACACCATTCACTTGTTGCTCAACCTCGAAAACGAAAACCCACATCGACGGCTCATGCTAGATTAGGTTAAAAACCGAGCTCTAAAATCGATGACCGTGGATTCGATCAGAAGATTATTGAGTTCATAACAGAAGTAGAGGAGAAATAGTTTATGGTTCGTTTAGTATGGTGCGATGATAAACCGGAGACATAATATAAGGAGGTTTATGGTGGTAATCGGTTATGTTATCGAGAGATGCTTACCGGAAAGGAGGAGTAAGGATGCCGACGCCGGAACCGGTCACCGGAGGAGGAGATCCTCCTATGATTTCTAATGAGTGTTTTCTACTACACACACAAGTGTGTGTGCCTTTGATATACAGAGGAAGCAAAGAAGAATGTATGCACAAAAGTGATGACTCACCAGTGATAAAACGTGGATCAGCCAAAAAACAACACCTGGTATTGGCCTCAGATCTAGAGAGAGAAAGAAAAGAGGCGAGGGAACATATACTGTCTATGCAGAGAGAGATAAGAAATATCACCCTTGAAATCCTATTTAATTACAAAAATGCCACTAATACTGTTCAAAGTCATTGGTTCTTTATTATAGTTAAATTTATATCACATAATAAGGTCGAAAGATTATATAAGAATACAAATTTAGTAAATGAAAAATAAACGGTTTAAACTGTATTTATTTAAAGCTTTATGGGTATAACAAGTAAAATGATACAAAAGAGGGTATGAATAGCAGACCCTACTCAATTTGTTCAGTTTTTCTACTCACTTTCACATACATCTTTCTTTCTAAACTTTCTGTGTTTTTCCTCACATTTAACCCATCTTTTTTTTTTTTTTTACTTTCTATTGGTTAAAGCAACAATCTCAGTCGTATATTGAGTCTCATCAATCGCACCAGATTTTTTTCTACTCTAAAATTGGACATGTGATGTCCATAAGCGGCTGGGTAATCCATACAGGGTAAAATCGGTGTTTATTACCCTGAAATGGTACTCATTGTGTAACACTTTGGTAAAACAATATTACCTACATTCTGGTAAATCTGAAAGTGTAATATCATGAATAAATTTTCATACTAAACAACAAACAAAATGAGCAATTTTGAAATCTTTTAGCATCAATAAAAATTTACCTTTTGTTTTAAAAAAAAATAAACAAAAAGAGAACTGAAAATAGCTAAAAGGTGAAGAGGTAAAATATACAAACTGATACAACATTTTACCAACAAAAGTGTAATAAAACACGAGCAATATAGCAACCACTCATACTTTGGTCTCGAGAAAGTAAGTTGTTGAGACGGCTAAGCCATCCACGTCATAAGTGCGAACCAGTCTCTGCCTTTTTGTCGCTGACTCGATCCAACAGAATTCCAAATGGAAAGACTTGGTTTCAGCCACATGCTTTCCCACATCACATGGGCACCCCATATATATACCCCCAGGTAGTAATGTTATCTGGTAACCACCAACAAAGGTTACCAAGTTATCGGATATGGTGCCCGTCCAACGTACATTTGAGGTTGCGTTTTTTTCCCTTGTATGTTGAAGTTTGATCCTGTTTGCATAACCAATATCAAATACGCAATCAAATTTCATACAGCCTGTTGAAATGTCTGAAAACACGCTATCAAATTATAGGTGGAAAAATGAAGGGATTGAATAATATTATAAATTTAGTGATCTGATTATTTACAATAAAAATGGTTAAAAGGGTGTAAACATTTTGTTATTCTTTGGGCACCTGTCACGACCCGTTCCCTTTTTAGGCTGGGTTTTAAAAAGCGCGCCTAGGCCCAACAAAGCACAGCCTAGGGCACCTCACGGAACTGCGCCTACCCATTTTCCTGAAAGCGCAAGAAAAGCACATATTTTGACTTTTTTGGCCCTAAGGCGCGCGCCTCTCGTACACCATGTATTTTTATGCATAAAATGTTGTACCTTGGTGTTTTTCGCTTGTACTTATAGGTAAAATCATATAAAAACCTTATTTATAGCTATATTTTGGGTAAATGAAGCTAAACACCTATGGGAAATATATGAGATATATAAAAAAAAATATATAATTAGTGTGCACTTCGGGTACGAAAAGCCCACCGCTTTTGCGCTTTGCGCAATGCGCTTAGACCCTCGTCGCTGCGCCTAGTGCTTTTAAAAACCAAGTTTTTAGGTGATATTTTATGTTTATCTATTGACCCCATTTGACATAAAATATATAGCCCAAAGTGGTATATTTGTATCAATGTATGTACTTTGGACTTTTGGTTGGTTGTGTTGTGTTTCTCCTAGCCACATTCTGTGATATCTGGACTACTGACTTTTGCTTAGTTTTAGTTAACCACCCTAACTGATATTGTTACACTTCGTATTTTGTTTAAAGTATTTTTTTTAAAAGCCGTGGGTCTCAGCGGGATAGAGGAAAGGTTAGCCCTTCATCCCATCCTCCCAAGACCCTCGCTATAAGCAGGATTATATTGGGTAAGTTTCGTTGTTTGTTTGTAAATTTGGGTTGGAACCACCCCATTTAATCATCTATGATCAATTATATCAAATGGCTATCACAGGGGCAAACCTGGATTACTTGACCTTCCTCATTAAAACCGAGTGATGTCACTGTCTCAGCTTCAGATTCTGTTGCACCATAAACACCGCTTCGCTTTGTTACAGAGTGACCTTTCCACGTGCCAAGGTGGGGAGTGATCCGGCTTGCCTCTTCCTAAAGTTTACAAAATCAATGTAAGCGACACGCACATAGATGATAAACTTACATGACATCATCTGACAATAAACTATAAAAATACCTTAGATTCATCAAGGAAGGGAGCTGTAACAATTCCAACGCCTTTTTCTTCGAGAAAGAGGATAAGCATTTCAACAAAACCTTTTGGATCCATTATATGGAATGCTCTAGCTCTCAAATCTTTCTCTAGTGAATAAAGACAACACTCGCATACAATAGAAGGAAATTTCGAAGGAAGCTTTAGGTTTCTGCATGTATGATAGTAGTACAAAATACTGTATAAATGGCCAGTAAACTAACTTAAAACATTAACAAAGAAAGACTCAGATATCTCATTACCTCTAAAGTTTCTTTGACTTCTATACAATTTTTATGCGATGTACAGTTGGTTTTAACATGTGCGTTGCAATCCAATGCATTTTGATTCCAAAAGCCGAGAGGCGTTCATCATTAAAAAGATACTTGAATATTATTTATGGATAATACTTCAGCTTGCTAACTTCTAAAAACTAGAATATAAGACATTCTCGTCGTCGCTAGTAAGAGTTGTTCAATTGAGAGTCTAATTTGTTCAAATCTTGGTTTTAAAAAGCGCGCCTCGCACAAAAGCGATGAGGTCTAAGCGCATCGCGCAAAGCGCAAAAAGCGTGGGATTTTCGTACCCGAAGCGCACACTAATTATATAATTTTTTATATATATCCCATGAGTTTTTTAGCTTCATTTACCTAAAATATAGCTATAAATAAGGTTCTTATGTGATTTTACCTATATGTACAAGCCAAAACACCAAGGTACAACATTTTTATGCATAAAAAATACATGGTGTACGTGAGGCGCACGCCTCAGGTCAAAAGCGACTGAAATTTTGCCAAAAAAGCGCCTGAGGGGCGCACCTTTGGGAAATTGGGTAGGCGCAAAGCCCTAAAGCGCCCTAGGTTGCGCCTTGCTCAATCATGGTCAAATTTGTTTAATCAGATTTGAAAACTCACGCGCATTGCAAATTTGCAATCACTATCCAATATGGTCAAATATTGGTCAACTGCATAAGGCGCCACATCATGTGATGCACGCATTTTAATAACATAATTGACTAACACCAAGATTCTATCTTTCGACATTGGTGAGTCAGTTTCTAGATAAAGATCAGGCAAGGCCAAATTTCTGGTTTACTTACGATACAAATTGTGAACAATAGCAATTAACACACCCGCAATTGAGAGATAACAATACTCACTTTGGCGACTCCTCTCCAATGTCATCTTCACCCAACACTCCTTGCCTCAACACCGTCTCCAACATACCAGCCGTCTGATACCTCAACGCAAAAGCTTTCTCTTGCGGAAAGAATCCAATCTGTAAACTAATTACAATGGATATTTAGCAGAACATATCAAAACTGCTGAGCATTTGAAGTATGTAACATGTCACACAAAAGCTCACCTGTTGATATTTATCCGCAGTAAACATATTCGTTTCTTTAATCTTGTACTCAGCCCATTCGTCTTCCTCATCACCTCCAGAACCCGAATATCCCGAAGAACCTTGTTTAATATACAGCCTAAATTTCACACCAAATGTATAGCAATCATATATTCATGCAGTGCTGCAAACGAATCAAACGTTCAACAAACAGTTTGTTAACCGTTCGGCGGGAAGTCCGTTTGTGTTCGTTCGTTTAATTAATGAACGAACACGACGTACGTTTAGTTAAACAAACAAACATGATGAACAGAGGCCGCGTTCGTCTATTTGTGTTTGTTTGTGTTTGCTTTTGTCCGGTGCCTAAAAATTAACAAACAAACACAAACGAACACGAACACATTCATTTCGTGAACGAACACGAACAAAAATCCCATTCGTTAAGTGTTCATGGTGAACACATTAATTCCTTAACAAACGAACAAGAAACAGGGCCATATTCGTGTATGTTGGGTTCGTTTGGAAGAAACAAAAACAATTAAACAAAAAGCTTACGTTTGAATCAAACTAATCAAATCTTTTTCACCATAAGATCCAGCAGATAATCTAGTATCCACCTTATGCATCAACTTCCCCTTTGGATTAAATTGCTGCTCCAAATATATAAAATAAAAAAGACCCACATCAATAAACAGCAGAAAAACATATAAAACAATAAACCCATAACAGAATATGGGTACCGACATGAAAAGAACCGGTCCAGTTGCCTAGATTGAGTCTGATGAAGAGTTTAAGGTTGTCAACGGTCATGGCTTCATCGGTGGTGTCTTGGGGTTTGTTAGATGAAGTGGGTGATGCTGAAGAAGAAGAAGGGTTTGCATTGGATAATAATAAGAATGGGGGTTTGAGGGAAATGTGTTGGGGATGATAATATGATTTGGGGTTTATGGATTTTGGATTGAATGAATTGGGGTTTATGGAAAAACATCCAACTTGATATGGATAGAAAGCTGCCATTGGAGTGTATCGATGTAAATTGTGATAAAATTGGAGTCTTGATGTGTTCTTGGATCAATGTAGCTTTGAAGGTGGAAGCATTTCCATACGATTAAATTCAAGAATCTTATCCACACTCTCAAATCTGTTTACAGGGTTTTTTTTTTCAGGTTTTATGAGGATTTTTTTTGGTTGTTGACTTGTTTTGTTTTGTTTTTTTTTTTTTTTTTTTTTTTTTGAGTAAATGCACGGATGGTCCCTGTGGTTTGTCCAAAGTTTCTGTAAAAACTTAGTCTACTGACTTAAAAGGTCTCATAATAAATTTTATAGAATTTTTCTGATAAAACTCTATTTATTATGAATATTATTTATTTAATGCTAATTTAATAAGAGAAAATGAGATAACCTGTGAAATCATTTTAAAACAGAGGGAAAATGGTATGATAATTATCCTAACATAATAATATACATTCCTGGAAATTTTCATGTCTAAATTCTTTGTTTTCGATTTTATATGGATTTAACATGATTTAAGCATAGTGAGAATTATTAAAAATACTAAACGGCATCTAAAAATTCCGAAACTTTTTCTAAAGCTTCTAGGCAGTAATATGAGCAAGTCTACCAAGTTTCATAATTTTTTAGATTAGTAACAAGCGAGTTATGGAATTTTAAAGTTCTATATATTTTTAAATGTAAAATCCCCAAAAATGCCTAGAACACCCTATCCTTAGAATTTGCAATTGGAACCCTTAGAGACTATAATCGGCGCAACATTTAGAGGGCTTTTAACCTACTGATAATAAGTAAGAAATGTACAAAATGAATTGGAGAAACTCACGGTTTTGGTTGTCCAAAATGACGAAAGCAAACCGAGAAAATGCGAATAAAGAGCTTCCAAATTCGTCGGGATTCAGAGATAATAACCGAAACTTCTTATGCAGAATTGATAGACTGACCAAGATGAACGTGTGTGTGTGTGTTTAATTGTGATAAGATGGTCGTTTGAGAGGTGAATCAAAATGGTCAAGTCTTTGTGGGTTTTATAGTGGTTTGGATGAATTAGATTAATAATCTATGGAATAGATGCATGTGAGTAGTGTTTTGGACTTATGGAACGACCAGGGAACACTAGAGTCAGGCTAGAGACGCGTTAAAACACATTGGGGGTGCGAATTTTGGTTGAGCTCGAGATGAGGAGTTGAAAATCTGCAGACATGGCTGCCGCGGACCGCGGGAGGATTAGTAATTCCTCCGCGGTCCGCGGGGTTAAATATTTATTTTCTGAATTTGGCATCTGCCGCGGAGCGCGGAGGGATCCTCCACCCTCCCGCGGTCCGCGGCGCGTAAGAAAATTCAAAAATTTTAAGTTAAGCCCCCCCCGGACTTGATTTTTGCTTTCCGGGTTTATTTTTTCGGACCGAAACTTGAGATTTTAAAGCGTCGGGAATATTATAAGTGAGTTCCAGTGATGGCGTAACATTACCATTATCGTATATACATGAGAATACTCGACTTCATTAACGAAGAAAAACCTTTTTATTGATTACAAAGGTTCAAACATGACAACATGATAAAGTACAAGGACCGGACAGTAAATAAATGAAAGTGTGAGGGCACAGATGTTACAGTTCATCTAGAGGATGCAGCCCTTCTTTGGCATCAGTCATTTGTTAAGTCTAGAAATGGGTCAATTTGATGGTATGCCCTGGAGTGAATACAAGAATTTTTATCTCAACAAGATTTGCTGATGTGTTAATTCAAGATGCAATGGGTGCACTAGATTCTATAAGGCAGACTGGGTCTTTAGAAGATGTGTGCAGAGAATTTGATTTGGGGCTTACTAAAGTAAACATTTCTGATGAATATGCTGTCAGTCTCTTCCTAAGAGCTGTGAACCCAGAGATTGGCTATCCAGTAAGGATACTCAGGCCAAGAAACATACCAGAGGCATACATGCTTGCAAGAATGCAACTAGACTCAAACCAGGCCATTCAGGCTGCTTCCAACACCAAATATACCAAACCTAATACCAATTCTTTTCCAAGAACCAACACTTTTACCTCTAAACCTTTCACACATTCCTCAAACTTACCATTGTTACCTGCTCCTACTATGAGACCTAAACCTGTTAATTCAACAAGATGGTTAAATCCTAAAGAAATTGCTGAAAAGAGAGCTAAATGGGAGTGTTTTGGATGCAAAGAAAAGTTTACTCCCACTCACCAATGTAAGAATAAACAGCTGTTCTCTATTGAGATAGTTGAAGGTGAGGAAGAAGAGAATCAAGAGATTGAGTATACCATGGAAGAGGAGGTACTCACTCAAGAACCACAGATTTCATTACATGCAATTATGGGCATTCCTTCTATTCGACTATGAGAATAAGGGGATCCATTGGTTCAAGAATCCTGCAAATCTTGACAGATTCAGGATCCACACACAACTTTTTAGACCTAAAATTGGCTCTTAAATTAGGTCTACCTCTTAAAACAATCAAACCAATGGATATTATCATTGTTGATGGGGACCAGATGAAATGTTCCATGATGGTTGAGAATTTAGAGTGGTCCATGCAAGGTCATTGGTTTACAGCTGATGTATACCTAATTCCATTGTCTAATTATGACATGGTTTTGGGAATTCAGTGGCTGCACAACCTTAATGACATAACATGGAACTTTAAAGAATTGACTATGAAGTTCATGATGAATGGGGAGAATATTGAGCTTAAGGGTGAGAAAAACAAGGCAGTGACTCTTTGTACCATGAGAAGATGCAAGAACTATTAAGTGCCACTGATCAGTTGGCACAGGTCCATTTGTTCAGTCTACAGTTGGGACAGGACAATATGGCACAACATAATCCTCAAGTGGTGATACAAGACAGTAGTGCAGATGTGGAAGAATTATTGGCCAAGTATCAAGATGTTTTTTGCCATTCCTACCACTTTACCTCCTAAAAGAAGCTGTGATCACAAGATTTTACTTAAAGAAGGTACACAACCTATTACTCTTAAACCCTATAGATATCCTGCTGCTCAAAAAGAATGTTATTGAAGAAATGACCCAAGAATTATTGAATTCTGGGGTTATTAGGGAAAGTGTCAGTACTTTTGCTGCTCCTGTAGTGTTGGTAAAGAAAAAAGATGGTACATACAGGATGTGTGTGGATTATAGAAGGTTGAATGAGGCCACAATAAAAACAGTTTCCCTATTCCCTTAATTGATGAATTGCTTGATGAGTTGGGGGGTAGTTCAGTCTTTTCTAAGCTAGACCTTAGATCAGGATATCACCAGATAAGAATGCACCCTGATGATGTGTTTAAAACTGCTTTTAGAACACATCAGGGCCATTATGAGTTTTTGGTCCTTCCTTTTGGATTGACTAATGCTCCAGCCACATTTTCAGTCCTTAATGAACACTACTTTTAAACCACTACTCAGGAAATGTGTTTTGGTGTTCTTTGATGACATTCTTGTTTATAGTTCCACACTTGAACAACATGTCAAAGATTTAGAAATGGTTTTAGAACTGTTGAGGAAGAATACTTTGGTGGCAAAGAGATCAAAATGCTCTTTTGCAAGACCAAAGGTAGAATATTTGGGTCATATTATTAATGCAGAAGGAGTAGCCACTGATCCTTCAAAAATTCAGGCTATTAAAGATTGGCCCATTCTTACAATAGTTAAACAGTTGAGGGGTTTTTTGGGCTTGGCTGGGTATTATAGAAGGTTTATTCATGCCTTTGGGGGTATTGCAAAACCATTAACCAATTTGTGTGAAGAAAGAAGGTTTCAAATGGAATGAAGAGCTCAAGATGCCTTTGAAAAGTTAAAGATGGCATTATCTTCTTCTCCTGTTTAGCCCTTCCCAATTTTTCTAAACCCTTCATTATTGAAACTGATGCTTCCAACAAGGGGTTAGGGGCTGTTTTGATGCAGGATGGTGATGACCTGTCGTTAGGGTCATGCAAAAACCTAAATAACCTAGGTAGCTAGGGTAAGTCAGGTATCGAATCCACGAGGAGCATGTGGTTAATATTACGCGTTTTGTTTGATTATTTAAACTAAAAATAACTAAATTAATTTAAAACTAAATTTTGGATTGGATTGAGTAACTATACTAATGAAAACTAGAATTGATTTAAAAATACCAACTTTGAGAAACGAGCGATCTACTCTGAATTTCAAGTTCAAAAATAAGTTCAATAACCTAATTTTCAGTGTTGGAAAACCACATAGACATGATTATGTTAACTAAATGATTGTGATAAAACGAGGACAAAGTACTCTGATTGCAAAACAACGAGAGGCTATCACACGATTATCAATTATAAATTACCAAACCAAACCCTTTTCCAATAGATCCCAATTACTAGAACTCTCGGGAATTGAAGGCTAAAGAACTAGGTTTCAAATAAAATATAATCCTTTACAATTCAGTTAAACAAATGGCAAAAAGCATCAAATGCTTAGATTACTAGATCCAAACAAATAAGAAAACTAGCTTAAATAATCTTACTAACAAGAACCATCCATTGGAGAAGATCACAAGATAACTAGCCACCGGGTACTGTCACTTGTATCCCTTTTCGATTTGCATGCCACAGCAGCCAAAGGCTGCTGCCTTCGTGCGTCCCCTGCTGCCGTCGAAGAAAACAAATCCTCTTTGACCTACGACTTTTTTTTCTTTTTAACAACCATCGACTACCTTCCTTGATTCTTGTGGGCCCATTAATTTCATTCATTAAGTTGACCCATGTGAGATTCAATCCAATATTACGTCGTAGCCCAACTAATCAATAATCCACCAAAATTTACATTGTTGACAAATGAAGCCCATGTAATGTTTAAATTAGTTCCATACTTCCACGTGATGCAATTAATCTGTTAAAACAAAAGACAGTGAATTGATCAAAACAATCATAAAGTTCATTTAATTATAACTCATTGTAATTCAATTAACTCATTATATTAATATCCTTTAACTCATTTTATGTAAAACGCACAAAATATAAAATTAGATTATTATAATACATTATGTAATAAAACTATTAATAAAAGATTACAAATACCTAAATTACACCTATCAAACACTAAAATATATACAAAACTACTATATAAACATGATGCGTTCAACCACACATCACACCCCTACACTTATCTTTTTTCGTCTCGAAAAAATTATATACACTCTGCTCAAGACATTATCACAGACTAGCACTCCAGTCGTCCCATCATACCTTAGCTAAGGGCCAAAGTCATACCCCATTTACAGTTCAGCATTAGATGTGTTAATTCAGCAAGTCAAATTGATTTCCATTTAGAAACAGAATTAACCCGACTAAACCTAACATGCTTCCGGTTTTTATTTTCATGCAACACACCCCTCACAATTTTCCACTCCACTCGGTTTATATCTGGACTAGCATGTAATGAGCTAGTATAATTCACTCAAAAACCATGTATGCAACTATGTTATCATAGGCTTGTATAATAATCACACCTCAGCTATAGACAATGCACATATCTAAAGGACTTACAGGGTTTGGGCTTAGGGTAAAGGTATGATAGATTTGGCTAGAAGTGGCTAAAAAAAAAGTTCAACATGATTGAATGACATCCTTATTCACCATACACATAACTAAACAACTTTGGGCACATTTGACCCATAACACACACTTCTATTTTTTTTTCTTTCCTTTTTTCTCTTTTTTTTTTTTCTTTTTTCTATTCTGTTTTTTTCTTCACACTTAACATAGATCAAACACTTAAACAAAATACAAACACAATGGATGTCATCAATTTATTACACAAGGTCTAACGGTCGATTTGGGTAACTTTATAGGTTTAACAAACGAAAGGGTATAGGCTCAAATGGCTACTAATGGTAATATTTTGGTTAAACGGTTTGAACACATAACAAATAAGTGGGTATCAAAAGAAAAAAAAGGGAAATCCTAGATTGCCTTTATCATCTGTGTGCATATATAGTCTAAAACCTCAGCATGTATCAAATCACACAAGTTCTGCAACAGAGAAACATTTGGCCTACTCTCAACAAACGAAAATGTATATAAATCAATCTATCAACTAGCAGGCTCAAGATCTCACAAAAAGTGGGGAAATGGGTTACCGATGTGTGCATGCATTTATTACCAATAGCTTGTTAAATCTAGTTAGACAATTCTAAACTTTTTTTTAAAAAAATACTTGCTGAAAACGATTCATATTACTTTTCCACAAATTAGACCATGACTAAGGACCTACTGCCAAAACAATCAAGAAACAACTGGTATGTACTAAAAGAACTGCTTTATAGAAATGTTTTTTAGGAACAATTTTCAAGACATTTTCAATTTTTTTTCTTTTTTTTTAAAGACTCAAAAATAAATAAAAATTAAATTTCTCCACCGCCACACTTGAACGACACATTGTCCTCAATGTGAGCTAGGAATAAAATAAAGCAGAAATAAAAATAAAATACAACAGTAAAAGGAACAGACTCCCCTGGATAAGCAATACGCGTATGAGTCTGTTAGATTCCTTCCAGTGTCGGCCGTATAGCATTTCATTCGCGACCGATAAACAAACCTGAAACTAAGACTCAAAAGAAGAATAAAAACATAAAATTCTGGGATGCCTTATACACCGAAGATGTACAGTTTTACCTCGCCTGAATGGAGATTGAGTACAGGCGAAGTTATCTGCTTGCAAGTTAAACTCCAAGCGTTCCCAGAAATCAACAGAGACTCAAAAATACAAACTAAAAATAAAAGAAAAATAATACAAAATAAATATATATACAAAATGTACAAAAATCATACCTGACTATCAAGGTGGTCTAAGCGCGCACTTGCCTACCGAATTTCCAATGTATGCTCGGTAGTTTACATGCCAAATAAACAGATGTTTAAAGATTGGCATGTGAATCGGGCACTTTTTGTTGCTGTGGAAGAACCATCTCAATAGCCTTTGCCCGATGTCTTGTAATCTCACATTCCTAATGTTCACTTTTGAATCTTCATCCCGAACCTTGTTTATGAAGTTAATCAGTGCGGGATGAGATTTGTGAGATTCTTGACAAAGACTTGTAACACCTGCATCAATAACATCAACAACCTTTTCCAAATGTAACTCTTCAACAAGTGAAGGCTTTGGTGTGGTATTAATCTCCACAACCTCACCCTTTACTTGACAATAGTTTCTGATATCATCAGGCAAAGGAGAAATAAACTCAGCTAGGTCTATCCTTTTCGATAACATCTTGCACTTAAAGCTCAAGTTATCAATTCTTTGTTGAATTGAAAGGTTAGGTGTTGATAACAACTTCTCGACATTTGATAATTTCTCTTCGATTCGAGCGAGTTGCATTTCCTCCTTGCTTTGATATGTAATCTTTACACATTCTTCTTCATATGGAGGAAATTGGTATTGATTTTGAGGGTAACCTGGGGAATAACATAATTGTGAATTTTCATAATAATAATAATCATCCTCATGGTTACCTGAAAACGGTGCCTCTTCGGGTTCATAGTCATAGTGACTATGATAGTCTTCTCGACATGGACTTACCCGGTACCCAGATTTCCACATTTCATCCCAATATTCTGGATCATTATAAAATATTGGGCAATCTTCATCTGTTTGTATTCTTCCGCAACAAAAGCAATGTGGATCTACCGATGGTAAGGGTTTTGGACAGTCTTGACAATCTTCAGTCCAGTGAGCAAAACTTCCACAATTATAGCATGGTTCATTGTCTTCATCAACCCAATTCATGGTGTATTAAGTGCTTGTAACCTAGATCTGCACAAACTACTTAACAACCCACGTGAAATCTAAAAATAACAAATATAAGAATACAATTATTTTTAAATTCTCTATTTTTTTATTTTTATTTTTTTTAAGTTTTTTTTTTATTTTGTTGTTTCAAAACACTAAATAAAAATACAAACAACCGCAATATAATACTAAGCGCACTAGCTCCCCGGCAACGGCGCCATTTGATGACCTGTCGTTAGGGTCATGCAAAAACCTAAATAACCTAGGTAGCTAGGGTAAGTCAGGTATCGAATCCACGAGGAGCATGTGGTTAATATTACGCGTTTTGTTTGATTATTTAAACTAAAAATAACTAAATTAATTTAAAACTAAATTTTGGATTGGATTGAGTAACTATACTAATGAAAACTAGAATTTGATTTAAAAATACCAACTTTGAGAAACGAGCGATCTACTCTGAATTTCAAGTTCAAAAAAAAGTTCAATAACCTAATTTTCAGTGTTGGAAAACCACATAGACATGATTATGTTAACTAAATGATTGTGATAAAACGAGGACAAAGTACTCTGATTGCAAAACAACGAGAGGCTATCACACGATTATCAATTATAAATTACCAAACCAAACCCTTTTCCAATAGATCCCAATTACTAGAACTCTCGGGAATTGAAGGCTAAAGAACTAGGTTTCAAATAAAATATAATCCTTTACAATTCAGTTAAACAAATGGCAAAAAGCATCAAATGCTTAGATTACTAGATCCAAACAAATAAGAAAACTAGCTTAAATAATCTTACTAACAAGAACCATCCATTGGAGAAGATCACAAGATAACTAGCCACCGGGTACTGTCACTTGTATCCCTTTTCGATTTGCATGCCACAGCAGCCAAAGGCTGCTGCCTTCGTGCGTCCCCTGCTGCCGTCGAAGAAAACAAATCCTCTTTGACCTACGACTTTTTTTTCTTTTTAACAACCATCGACTACCTTCCTTGATTCTTGTGGGCCCATTAATTTCATTCATTAAGTTGACCCATGTGAGATTCAATCCAATATTACGTCGTAGCCCAACTAATCAATAATCCACCAAAATTTACATTGTTGACAAATGAAGCCCATGTAATGTTTAAATTAGTTCCATACTTCCACGTGATGCAATTAATCTGTTAAAACAAAAGACAGTGAATTGATCAAAACAATCATAAAGTTCATTTAATTATAACTCATTGTAATTCAATTAACTCATTATATTAATATCCTTTTAACTCATTTTATGTAAAACGCACAAAATATAAAATTAGATTATTATAATACATTATGTAATAAAACTATTAATAAAAGATTACAAATACCTAAATTACACCTATCAAACACTAAAATATATACAAAACTACTATATAAACATGATGCGTTCAACCACACATCAGATGGCCATCCCTTGGCATTTATTAGTAAGGGTATTTCTGGAAAACAAGCCCATATGTCTGTCTATGAGAAGGAATTATTGGCTATATTAATGGCTGTTAAGACTTGGCACCATTATCTCATAGCCAAGAGTTTCATTATCAGGACATACCAGAGGAGTCTTAAATATCTTCTGGAGCAAAAGATCAATACCCCACTACAACAAAAAATGGTTAGCCAAACTTATTGGCTACAACTATGTTATAGAATACAAGAAAGGATCAGAAAATTCTGTTGCAGATGCTTTATCAAGAATGGATGGCATTGCCTTATTTCAGATGAATATGAGCTCTATTGATCCTGTGTTATGGCCCAAAATACAGGAAGGGTGGCAATCTGATTCCAAGATGAAAGATATCATTGAGCAGCTTCAACAAGGCAAGATAGTTAAGCACATGACATGGGTTAATAATGTTCTAAGAAGGAAGGGTAAAATTGTCATTTCTGACAATACTGAACTGAAGCAACAAATACTGGAGATCTGTCACTCTTCTGCAAATGGGGGGCATTCAGGTTATGTACCAACTGTTCAAAAGCTAAAGGGCATGTTTTATTGGAGAAGTATGATAATGATGTGAAAGAATTCATTAAGCAATGTATCACTTGCCAGAGAGCCAAATATGAAAGAGTTGCTTCCCATGGATTATTGCAACCACTACCCACTCCTCAGTCCATTTCTCTGATATCTCACTTGATTTTATCAGTGGGTTGCCAGTCTCTTCTGGAAAAGATGCAATATTAGTAGTGGTTGACAGATTTACCAAGTTTGCCCATTTTATCAGTTTGAAACACCCCTTCATTGCAAGTCAAGTGGCTCAGTTAGTTTTTGATAATGTGTTTAAATTGCATGGCTGCCCTACTACAATTGTTTCTGACAGAGATCCAATGTTCATTAGTCATTTTTGGAGGGATTTCATGAAGCTGCAGGGCATTGATCTGGCTTACTCATCTGCTTATCATCCACAATCTGATGGGCAGACTGAGGTCCTCAACAGATGCCTTGAATCATATCTTAGATTTATGGTTATGGACACTCCTGAGCAATGGTCAAAGTGGCTGACTCTTGCAGAGTGGTAGTATAACACATCATGGCATCCTGCCATAAAAATGTCCCCTTTTGAGGCCTTGTATGGCATACCACCCCCTGTCCATATCCCTTAAATTCCCAATGAGACAAAGATAGAATCTTTGGAGCAGCTATTCAGAGATAGAGAATTGAAGTTAGTGAACCTGAAGAACTCTTTAGATAGAGCCAAGAATCAAATGAAGCAAAGTGCAGATAAGAAAAGAACTGAAAGGCATTTTGCAATTGGAGATTGGGTGTATGTGAAGTTGCATCCTTATGTGCAGCATACTCTTAAAGGTCACAGACATCAGAAGTTGGGGCCAAAGTACTATGGACCCTTCTTGATTATTGATAAGTTTGGGCAGGTGGCCTATAAGTTGGATCTGCCAGCTTCATCCCAACTGCATCCTACTTTCCATGTGTCATTGTTAAAAGCAGCTCATGGATCTCATCAAGAGGTTATACCATTACCAGAAGAGGCTAGATTCAGGTTCCAACCCAGAGCTATAATTGATAAAAAGTTAATCAAAAGAGGGAACAAGATGACTGCTGCTGTGTTAGCACATTGGAAGGATCTTCCAGTCACTGAAGCGACTTGAGAGTTTGTTGATGATTTCCAGCTGAGATTCCCTCATTTCAATTCTTGAGGACAAGAATTTGATAGGGGGGAAGTATTGTTACGAAGATAAAGTCTTTTTAGTGTCATTTAGAAGTTTATGAATGTTCAGGGACTAAAGTTGTAATAGTTTGATAGTTCAAAAGTTAGTTGGTCAGGTTAGTTGATAGTTGAATGATTAGGCGGGAAAATCCGTTTGTATCAACTGTATAAATAATCAGGCTATCATCAATAATAATCAGCGTGATTTGGATAATTCTGTCTCTTAGTCTCTTCATTCTTATCATTCAGGTAAAGGATGTAAATTGCTTGAGGTGTGTAAAAGTTGGATTATGGAGAAGGTATTTAGGGTGTGGATTTGGAGTAAAAAAGACCAGTTTACCTCACCCCTACGTTGATTGTTTGACCATTAACAACAAATAGTGGCGACGTTTGGTGGAGGGACTCAAACAACAACAAGACGTAAACGTCAAGGACCTAATGGGCAAAATTTCAGAATGAACATAAGAATCAATCTACTCCAAACCAGAAGGATTCGAATAGTTTAATCCATATTGTATGTCATCTTTTGACATATTTTCTTCTTTTATTTTATAATAGACATCCTATCTAGATATATTTAAGATATTTCCAATGTTTTTAAAACCGGATCGGACCGGCTGGTCAGACCGGGTTCTGGGGCCTGGACCGGTCCGGTTCGGGTGTTTGGACCGCTTTGTAAGTGAATAACTAGCCTTGGACCGCTGAACCGGCCGGTTGGACCCTTTTTTTATTTTTTTTTATTTTTGGGTTTCGAAACATTTTTGGCCCGGTTCGATAGACCGTCGGACCGGTGAACCGCTCGGGGTCCGATTCGACGTTCAGTCCGGTTCTGAAACCTTGGATATTTCTCACTAATTCACCAAAAGATTAACGGTTCAAATCATGTATGAATTTGATGGTAAAAAAAATAAGAGAGAGAGATTGTTTTATTTATTTATTTATTTGTTTTATCTTTTATCCTTCCACTTTTTTGGATGAAGTGTGGCATACACTTGGTTAAAGCAGTAATGCTTGGCCATTGACATGTGATTGAAAGGTGAAAAGAAAAATCAAATTCTTTTTAAAATCACTTTTTTTAATCCAATCCATCCGACTCATGTGAAATTGAATTAGTAGTATTTCTCAAACAAAATTTATTACCATCTAATTTCTTATTCAGATTAATTATTTAAAATATATATTTTTAATAACCAACAAAGCTCGATCACCCAGTTAAACCCAATGACAAAAGGTTGTTCACGCCCACAAACATGGAAAGAATTGGTAAAGCCTCCCACTATCATTTCAAAAGAAATCCACCCCCTAAGGCCACTGTGGTAAAATTGTGGGCTCAACCCATAAAATTTTGTTCCAAACGAGACTAGAACCATGACCTTCACGTTAAGATCATAGAACTTTCAGCGCATCAGAAAGCCATCAACAACAAACGTTTAAATAATGATAAATGGTATTTCCGATGGTGAGAAAATTAATCCTACGTTTTGAAACATAATTGATAACTACATTTTTAAATATATATAATGTGAAAATTGCATAATCTCTTACGGTCTGTAATGATAAAGGGGTGGAAAGTATTTTATTCTCCACCTCATACACCATACATAACGTGCATGGACAACTTTCATGGAAGGTTGGAAACCGAAAATTCATGCCATATATTGATTATCTAGCGGCTTATTATTATTATTTAATTAAAAATTAGTGTACTTAATAGCAATATTGTAAATATATTAATTTATGATGATTGATGTAATTTAGGATATCTCCCAAAAATATGGAGATCTTGTTGTATTCATTCCTATATTATGATGTAACATCAATTGAGAAATTCAATGAAGAAAATATTTCTCACATGGTATCATTAGCCTAGATCCAACCCTAACCTACTTCTGCCTCTGCCGCCGTCGACCTACCAGTCCGGCCTCCTTCTTCTTCTTCAACCACCACTCGCCTCCTCCTCCTCCCTCATGTCTTCCTCTTTACACCCGGCCCTTGCGGTCACCAACATCAAAACCCACATCCCTTTCTCCCTGGAAAAAGACTCACCCCATTACTCCGCTTGGTCCACCCTCTTTCAGGTCCATTGCCGAGCATATGAGGTGCACGACCACCTATCTCCCCGACCGCCTCCATCAGCCTCCTCTTCGGCTGATGCTGACAAGGCTGCTGCCGCCTCTGCGGCGGAGGCACTATGGTCTCGTCTTGACGCCATAGTCCTCCAGTGGATTTACGCCACTATCTCTCAACCCCTCCTACATATCATTCTTCAACCCGGTCAATCCGCCTACGAGGCCTGGTCGCTGATTCAAAAAGAATTCACGACAACAAAACCTCGTGCCATCTTTCTCGGACAAGAGTTTGCTACCCTTAACCTTGCCAATTTCTCCTCTATGTCCGATTATTGTCAACATGCTAAGCATCTTGCCGATCAATTGGCGAGTGTTGATGCTTCTGTTGAAAATCATATGCTCGTCATCAAGGTGCTCACAGGTTTAACAGAACAGTATGACGGTATCTCGACCGTACTCCGCAACAAAGACCCTCTTCCTCCTTTCAGCGAAGTGCGTTCTCTCGGTTAACCATGGAAGAAACCACGAAGAAATCGCAGCTTGCTCGGGCTTCTCAGGCTGCCTCCACGGCTTTAGCGGCCACTGTGTCCAATCACCATGCTTCTCCGGTGTCGCAGCCACCGTCTTACCAGTCGGAACGGTCTCGTGGTCGTCCTCGGCGAAACAATTCAGCGGTAAAAACTCTGCTGCTACTTCTCGCAACAGGTCAGGCCCAAACCCCCAGCCCAATCACCCTTATATTATATTTCCTTCAAACTGGACTGCCCAACAGTGGGCCGGCATGATGAGCAGCCCACAAACCAACTGGACACAACCACAGGCCCAACAGCAGCAGCAGACCCAACCCCCCTGCCCATACCCCTCACGCCCGCTAGCAACAGCCCGGGAATCTTGGGCTCCAGACCCGATCAGGCCCACGTCACTGGTTACACACCAACCGACATTGAACAGGCCCTATACACTATGTCTCTGAACCCCCCGGATCACGGTGTTATGGACTCGGGTGCCTCGTCTCATTCGGCAAATCAAAAAGGTATATATTCCCCGTCTAATTTTAATTCGTGCACTAATAAAAATATAATTGTTGGTAATGGTATGTCGATCCCTGTTTTGGCCCAAGGCAACCAAACCCTCCCACCACCCTTTCCACCGTTAAAACTCAATAATGTTTTATTTGCACCCCATATTATTAAAAACCTTATTTCAGTTCGTCGTCTTACGACTGACAATTTGGTTTCCATTGAGTTTGACCCTTTTGGTTTTCTTGTGAAGGATCTCAAAACTCGGCTCCTATACTTAGATGCAACAGCACTGGCGATCTTTACCCACTCACGCAACCACTTCCGCTCCCTCATGATCAACCTACGGCCCTCACCATCACCACTCAAGATCGCTGGCATCAAAGATTAGGACATCCTGGCAACAATTTATTACAATCTTTAAAATTGTCGTCTTTTATTGATTTTGGCAAATGTAATAAAACTTTATGTCAATCTTGCGTTTTGGTAAAAGTGTACGTTTACCCTTTTATGACTCTGTTAATGTTACTCGTTTGCCATTTGATATTTTGCATAGTGATCTTTGGACCTCTCCCATACTTAGTACGGGGGGGCACAAGTATTACATTCTGTTTTTAGACGACTACACCAATTTCCTTTGACCTTTCCCTTGCCAATAAATCCCAAGTCTATACCACATTTACCCAACTTCACAACCTTGTTCGTACCCAATTTGAGCGTTCAATAAAACAATTACAGTGTGACAACGGTAAAGAATATGCCAATAATAATTTTTATACCTTTTGTCATAACACTGGCATGCAATTCCGTTTTTCGTGCCCCTACACGTCCTCAACAAAACGGGAAAGCTGAACGCAAAATTCGAACCATAAATAACATGATTCGTACCCTTCTTAGCCCAAGCATCTTTGCCACCATCTTTTGGCATCATGCGCTTGACACCGCCACTTACCTTCTCAACATTCTCCCCAACAAAACCTACAACTTCCGCTCACCCACCTCACTCCTTTACGGAGTCATCCCCGAATACGAACATCTTCGTGTTTTTGGATGTTTATGTTACCCTCTTACCCCGTCCACCACTATCCACAAACTCAACTATCGCTCAAACCCATGTGTCTTCCTTGGTTATCCATCTAACCATCGGGGATACAAGTGCCTCGACCTCACCACCCATCAACTCATTATTTCTCGACACGTTCACTTCGAGGAAACTATTTTTCCATACGCCATCCAATCACCCACCACACCTCCATCATACGAATTCCTTAACCCCACCATCAACCCTCTTGTTTGGGACCATCTTACCCGACACCCAAACACTTCTTCTCCCAATTCTGGGCCATCCACCCCTACGGCTCCTGGCCCAATCCCACACACCTCTCTCGGCCCAGCCACCCCACCCTCTACCTCCACTCCATCTTCGCCTGACCCAACAACTCTTGCGTCTGACCACCCCTCTGGCCCAAGTACCTCCGTCCCTACCCATCCTCAGGCCCAATCACCACCCAGCCCGCTAACCACTGGCCCATTACCCTCTCCTGCCACGACCTCCACATCCCCACCCCCACCACCCCCTCTCCCCCACCTATGCGCACCGTCCACACTCGCTCTATGAGCGGTATCTCTAAACCAAAACAACTTTTTAACCTACATGCCACCACCATTGTACCCGTTCCCAAAAAACCCTCAGGTTGCCTTAGCCACTCCAGAGTGGTACAATGCCATGTCTAACGAGTTTAGTGCCCTTATTAAAAATAAGACCTGGGAACTTGTACCTCGCACACCTGATATGAACATTATTCGTTGCATGTGGTTATTTAAGCATAAGTACAGGTCGGATGGCAGTCTCGAGCGTTACAAAGCTCGTTTAGTGTGTGATGGGCGTAAACAGGAACAGGGCATAGATTGTGGAGAAACTTTCAGTCCGGTTGTTAAACCGGCTACCCATTCGCACCGTTCTCTCTTTGGCTTTGGCAAAATCATGGAGTATTCACCAACTTGACGTCACCAACGCTTTCCTGCACGGTAACTTGGCAGAAACAGTTTACATGCATCAACCCATTGGTTTTCGTCATCAGGACCTTCCAGATCACGTCTGTCTTCTGAAAAAGTCCCTCTATGGTCTCAAACAGCGCCACGGGCCTGGTACCAGCGGTTTACGGATTTTGTCACTTCTCAGGGGTTTTCTCAAAGCAAGTCGGATAATTCGCTGTTTGTCTACAAACGCGCAGTGACGTTGCTTATCTTCTTATTTATGTTGACGATATCATTCTCACCACTTCTAATGATGATCTTCGTCAGCGCCTTCTTGGTACTCTTGCAGGTGAATTCGCCATGAAGGACCTTGGTCCTTTGTCTTATTTCTTGGGGATACAGGTTACTCGCACCGGTGATTCCATGTTTCTTATCCCAACAGTCGTATGCTCGGGACATCATTCATCGGGCTGCCATGGATGCCTGCAAGCCTGCGGCTACCCCAGTTGATACTCAGTCCAAGCTATCGGCGGATTCAGGTCCTCTGTATGATGATCCCTCTTCTTATCGCAGTCTGGCAGGTGCACTTCAGTATTTGACTTTTACTCGCCCGGATATTTCTTATGCTGTTCAGCAGATTTGCATGTACATGCATGCGCACGTGTCTCTCACTGGAATGCGCTTAAACGCATCATTCGCTATATTCAGGGCACAGCTGATTATGGTCTTCATCTTACACCTGCTCAGTCTTTTTCGCTTGTTGCATACACTGATGCGGATTGGGCAGGGTGCCCTGACACTCGACGCTCAACATCAGGCTACTGTGTTTATTTTGGTGACAATTTAATCTCCTGGTCTTCCAAGCGTCAATCCACTATTTCCAGGTCTAGTGCTGAAGCTGAATACCGTGGTGTGGCTAATGTTGTTGCTGAACTCTGCTGGCTGCGTAATCTTCTTCTGGAACTACAGCACCCATCACACGGGCTTCGATTGTCTACTGTGACAATATCAGCGCCATTTACCTCTCTGGTAACCCAGTGCAGCATCAACGCACTAAGCACATCGAGCTCGACATCCACTTGTTCGTGAGCAGGTTCAGAAAGGTCGTGTTCGGGTTCTTCATGTCCCTTCTCGTCATCAGATTGCAGACATCTTCACCAAAGGACTCCCCGTGTGCTCTTTGATGATTTTCGGAACAGTCTCAGCATTCGTCCGCCCTACGCTTCGACTGCGGGGGTGTAATAGCATATATTGTAAATATATTAATTTATGATGATTGATGTAATTTAGGATATCTCCCAAAAATATGGAGATCTTGTTGTATTCATTCCTATATTATGATGTAACATCAATTGAGAAATTCAATGAAGAAAATATTTCTCACAGTACTTAATGCCAAATTCTCCCCATAAGGTTTTAATACAAAACTCGTTTTTTTTTTCGTTTGACATATCACACCCAATATCATGTAGCGTGATATTTTTTGTACCAAATTAAATCTTTCATAGTTTTATGATTTATATTTTTCTTCTTTCATATTCCATTTGTATGTTTTTCTTTTTTTGTTGACACCTGATGGTCATGAGGACCACCTATCGGGATTTTCAAAAATAGAAGGAGATGTGACTCATGAGTCATGACTCTGGTGAAGGGAATATCCAATTGTTTCGTGTGAGGTGTGATTTTGTTACACAATATATTATTCTCTAAAGCAATTTTTCCTATTTTGTACCCATAATCAATGATAGTACAATTGTTATCTAAATAGTAAGATACTAAAACATAATTTATTCAATTAATATCAATAGTAGAAATTAAAAAGCCAACAACACACGTTATCATCACAAGTACACAGCAATATGTTTTCAAAATATAAAATATCAAGTAACATTATCAATCTCACCAATCCATACACTATAGTAAAATATATGTAACATTAATATATTGATGCTACCAAAATCCAAGATTTTCTTAATCCAATCCAGTACTCTATTTCTTCACCAATCTTAAACAAAAACCGCCCACACCGCAACCACAACTGATAACATGAACAGATTGATCGCGGTTATCGTATAGCAACCGCTTGTTAATGCCGGAGAAGGTTGAGGAGCAGGAACAAATTCAACCACGTTCACAGCCACTTTCATCCCATTGTAGCAATAACCACCACTTGAAAGGAAATAATATGGCTTAGGTTGAGTGAGCTCAAACACATCACGTCCAGCACCTCTACTGATGTTGAATATAAATCCTTGGTCAGTACAATTTATGTAGCTAGTTTCATTCACCTCCAACACATTAAACAAATGCTTGTCATACATAAAATCTGCACAAATTTTCAAAAAAAAATCATAACATTTCCAATTTTTGAGAATATTATTTTCATCCATTAAAAAAAACTGAACAAATGGAAAATATTAAGGATCTAGATAATGTTTTACTTTTTTAATTTATTTATTCATAGATTAACATTTCAATAGAATTTATTAGATGCAATGTACATAAAAAAAATAAAAAACATAGAATTTGATAGGACGATTACAATAAAGTGACAGCCTAACAAGTAAATGGACAATAAGTTGTGCCACGACCGTTTGGATAGTAAAACCAATCCTACTAAAATTAAAGTTTTGAGTCTTAGGGGTCGAGAAATTAAACATTCGAAAAATGCTACAAATCGGATGAACATTAAAAAATATTTCTACAAATTCAAAATTTATATCACGAACCCACTTGCATTCGTTGATTATTAACGAAGGCGAACAACTTGTTGCAGCACAAACCCACTTTCAAAAGGGGTTGTGACGCAACTTGTTGTCGGTTTGCATGTAATTCTACTTTAAAACATTTTATGTTGTGTTTAGTAAAATTAAAATAAACATATTATCAACGATAAAACAGAGATTTATAGAGAGAGAGATGTTTACAAAGCCAGTCGCCAACGTAGAACACTGATGACGTGACCCAATCAGTGTAGTTATAATTAGGTTTCCATCTCTCCTTACCACCGACAAGGTGACGGACAGGGTTTCTACACATAGCGCATCTTAGCATCGCCGCCGTGGCAAGGACAGCGACCACCGTCTTCAGCCATACAACGCCGCCTGATCGTGTCATTGTTCACTGAATGTTAAAATGGAATAATATAGAAAAACACGCAAATGATAAGAGTGATAATAAATAGACACAAAACGGTTTGGAATATGTACGGTAGTGTTGAGGGGTATTTTGGGAAACATAAAAATATTATTATGTGAGGAATAATGGGCCAATGGCGTAAGTTAGCGTGTGACGCGCGTAACGGATTTTGTACACATGATATCTGGTGCCACTAATTTTGTACCTGACGAGAGTACACTTTCGTGGTGTTTTATTTTTGTCTGATTAAAGCATTTTTATTTTAATAAAGTGGAATAATTTGATTTTTTTTAATGTTGATGCAACTCATGTATCACGTTTCGAGCATCCATGGTATCATTAATTTTATCGTGTAGGATCATCATGTTCTGTTTATTGTGAAATTAAGCATTCAAATATAAGGATATGATCATTGATATTTTATTTGGTGGTACGCATTGTTGATTTGATTTAGGAAAGGAAAAAAACATGTTGCAAACATAGATAATAGATTGGGTCTACTATATGATTAGATGATGAAATGTGTACAAAGTCTTTTGAGAAATGATTCATTTCTTAGTCAGATTTGGAACAAATTGATACTAGTTTATTTGATTTTAGTTTAAATGTTAAAAATGATTATATTTAGCATTTCTGGATTATTTTTTTAAGTGTACAGTTAATCCTCGACCCAAAGAAGTTCAATGTTAATATATTGCACCAGCATATTAGTTCGTAGAACATTGTAAAATCAAAATCAAACGAGACAATGTTAGCAACAAGGATGGTTCGGGGATCTCAAGGGGCAATGGGTGGAGATCTAAAGTTCGAAGAACTAAATAAGTAAAATAATAATTAAAAGTTGTTTAATTAGTATTTGAATTATCCATTAGTATTAGATTTCAATTATATTTTCTATTGATTGAATAGTTATAATTGTCGTTTAGAGTTCCAATATGATTAGAATTCTGTGTCATGCATTATTATCTATATCTATATCTATACTACCTTATTAAGGAGGAGAGATGGGTAAGAAGGTAATTTCACCATCATTTTAAGATGGCATACAAAAGGTCACAAGGTAAACAACTATATTTTTGCCAAATCCTTCCCTTTATGCCCCTATGTGCAACATTTGATTACAATTGTACAAATTACTAATGCAAGTCATCTCTATTATATTATTATTATTATTATTATTATTATGATTATTATTATTATTATTATTATTATTATTATTATTATTATTATGCATGTATGACGCCGTTAAGGGAAGTACTTGCTAGGTACTTATTCTACAACTGATTAGTTTGTATGGACAGTGTCAAGGTAATGAACCACAGTTCACATGTATTAGTGTTCACATAACATTTCACTCGGTCAATACCTATATTTTGCATGTTCTCTCTATATGCTTTATCTTATAGATAACATTGTTGCAAAGATTTGTTTAATCTTTATTTTATTTTTGTTTGGTATGATGACAAAGGTTTTTCATTTCTTTAGGTGATCAAGATGCAAGATGCTATCGTATATGAGTATAGAAGCACCAAAATCATTTATTGAGCTTGAAAATTACAGTTTACCATTCTCTCGAACCGAGGAGGGAAATATATACCAATTTGCATTTGGTGGTCAGATAATAAATTGTCCTTTGAAAATTTGAAAATTGATATATTGTTGAATTAGCACATAAATTTTATAAATAACATAAGCGAAACTTGTAGCGCAACGAGCAGGGCAAAAACAAAAACACCCGCGGCAACGCGCGGGGCATTTTTACTAGTTATCTTATTAAGGAGGAGTGATGTACCATTTAGTAATTTGCATATCCATTCAACTTAAAAGCAACATGTACAACATATTTAAGCATAACAATTAAGGGTATAATAGGGATAATGGTGGCAATTAAGACACTTTAAAGGGTAATTTTAGAGATTTCACCCACCTACTCTTTTACACTATAAAAAAATGTTCCATTGTTGCCCTTATCTATGTTCTGTTACATCACCTCTTTAAAGATCAATCGACTATTACCTGTTCAATTGCCCTTCGTGTTTATCTATACTATATTATAATGCATGAGGCAGGGACTTCTTAAAAGTTAAGTAATACAAATATAATTGCTTAAGGTACAACACTTAATGCACATGATAAAGATTTTTTAAGGGCAAATATGTCTTTTAGTTAGTTTCTAACAACCTATACTAAAAAATTGCTTGTAGTTACAAAGTCAAGAAGAGGTTAGATAAAGCCTAAATAGGTGGAGAGGATCAACTTTAGTCATTTGCCAGGGTACAAACCTTAAAAGCATATTGTACAATGATTCAATCCTAAACTTTTGAGAATTTTACAAGCTTTGAAGCACCCACCAACATTTCAAAGCTCAAGACTCGGATAAGATGCACTTTTCAAAATTTAAACGTTGAATCATTTCCTCGTTCCCCCCTCTCTCACACACAAAAACCCTAATCTACTTTTTTGCTTTGTATACAAATAGTTCCGGTGACCTTGACAGCTACCGTCACCACTGCCATGTTCGTTACTTCCGAAACCCAACACCGTTGCGACCGTTCTCACTCTTTGCTAATCCACCAAAGGAAAAACGAAGAAGCGAAACATATGTGTTCTCAAACTTTGAAAGGCTCGACATTATCGATCAATTCGTCGCTTGTCATGTAATAATCTCGTCTCATCTGTATTATTACAATTTGTAGATTTGTTGTTTGTTACACCCTGCTTCTGAATTTTTTTGGTGACATAGAAGAGAAGAGGAAACAAAATTGAATTAACAAAGGTGATCTATTTGATCAATTTTGGATTGGGTTTTGTTTTATTTAAGGGATCATGAACTGTGTTTAGTTCCATTTAATGAAATCTTATTGTTTTTTGCTATTGATTTCTCATAAACCTATTTATGTTCAAGGTAAGCTTTAAAATCTACTTTGGGTTGGGTGACCCACACACTTTTTCATCCGCGAGTTAAATTTTCAATGAATAACAAAGGCGCTAACTATGATTACAAAAAGTAAAAAGCACTATTATTATAGTAATAATCTAAATCTATTAATAAATAGATTTAAGAAGTATGCATTAAAATAAGAGTTTGGGTAACTTTCAAATTTCGACCTGTTCCATTTCTTTTTATTGCTAATTTTTTGTTAATTAGACAACAAGCAGAAGGCTACACTACTTAGTTCTATATATTTTAATAATTATTTTGTTTTTCCCAAAATTGTGATCTATTCTACTAGGTTTTGTGGACTCTTATGGTTGGAGTTGATTGGTGGGATGTTGTTGGCTGTACACAAAGTGCTGCTGAGGATGGCATTGGTAAGGCGAAATGGTTATATTGATATTATATAATCCATGAAGTTTACTTTCAATAAGCGTTGGTATTTTTAGTTTTGTAGTTTTACTCAGTTTCACTAAACAATGTGATCGCGGTTCTGGATGCTGATTTTCTTTCTCTTCCATCAACTCAGCACAGACAACAGTATGGCTTAGTATGTTACTTCAACCTCCTTCCAACTGTCTCATTCTCATAATGTTATTGTGCTATGTAACCTGTGTAATTAATATTTGAATAATCACAATGGCGATTCTAATTTATGCAGACATTAGACAGGATAAAATGCAGACTATTAGAAGGTACTAATGCTCAGGAGGTGAGGACAATGGTGTTGGATATGCAAGCAAGACTATTATTGGATATGCTAGGAAAAGGAGTAGAAACCAGCTTTGGTTAAACCTTCACCTTTAGTAGTTGAGCCATGGCTGGCATCTGGTGAGACATTAAATAGCCTTGACCCTGAATCAATGGCTATTGACCCTGCACTTGTATTAAACATCCAGTTTTGCACCCAATTCCTTAATGATTTTGTTATGTTCTTCCAAAGTAACAACAAACAATGTGCAGGCCCAATCAATGTCAGTGGCAAAAATATGGCTTTGGAAGGTTGGTAGTTAGAAGGCAGTTGGGAGGTTGCAGGCTCATAGCTTAATAGTGACACGGCTAGAATTTTCTCATGATGACAAATATCTTTTGGCTGTTTCAAGGGATCGCCATCTGTCACTATTTTCAATAGATTGAACAGGTACATGAAAGATCTTCCAAACTATTTTAAAATTTTGTATTTGTGAAAAAGGACGTGAAAAGTTACGGAGGTAAAAAAATGTTATGTTGGTTAATGGGCCGAGATTGACCAAATAAGCTGTACTATGGTTGTAACATGTCGGTCGACATTCCTGCAACATTTTTTAGACATTTTTTCGTGAATTTAAAAAAAACTACTTGTGCGGCGGCTTGGTTTAAAAAATTTTGAACGTCAAGATAAAATTATTTACTTGAGTGTTTTTTTTTTCAAATTACTTTTGTTTAGGACAAAATGTGCAAATGTAAGTAATTCGAGCAATTTAGGTTTAAACTGAACTGAATTTTACTTGGATAGTCGATTCAGTTTTTGGATCACTGTTTTATTGAGCCCCAACTGAAACTAGAGTTATAATCTCATTAACAATTAAGTTTAAACTTTTTAGCATTGCTAAAGTTTCTAAATAATCTGAATACGTATTGGGTAGAAGAAGAAAAAGAGACTCGAGCTGGATTCCTTCTCCAATAGTCTCCCATCCATCTTCTTCTTTTACACCCGTTGTTATTTGTTAAATAATTGATATTTGAACATATTAAATATAAAAAGTTCAATCAAACAAGCTCCATATTGCAGATATATGTTAGCAACAGTGACATTTATGTCTTAGAATCCAGAATGATATTTTTGATAATCAAGAAGAATGTATTGATGAACTGGATCGTTACCAGTATAATTAAAGTTTTTATCTGCATTTTATTGTCTTATAGAGGGCTCAAATCAAATCAGCTACCAGCTAATAACCAGGCAAGAGGCTCACAAAAGAATAGTATGGGCCTGTTCTTAGAACCCATCGGGTCACCAATATGCACCTGGTTCACGAGACAAAACCATGAAGATTTGGGAGGTGCAAAAGGAAAGATTCGATGTGAAGCTACTCATGACTTTGCCTGCTTTTAAATCCAGTGTCACTGCCCTATCTTGGACCGGGTCTCACCGCCAGAACGATGATGGTGTTCTTGCCATTGGACTGGAAACCGTTTTCATTGAGCTTTGGGGTCTTTCTCTCAACAAACACGAACAAGATTCAAGTTTCTCAGGGCCAAAAGCGCATCTTTTGTTTCAGATTGATCCATTTATGTGTCATGTTTCGTCAGTGAATCATTTAGCATGGAGAAACACAGAGAAGAATGATGAATCTGATGATGTGCGGCTTGCTTCATGTGGAGCTGATAATTGTGTTAGAATTTTTAAAGTAAGTTTTGTTTAATTTGATAGGCGATATGTTATATTAGTTATATTTTTAACTCCCTAAGGTCAAAAAGCTCTGAGCTAATACTTGTGTGTTTGAAGCTTGAACCCCAACATGTGGCCCTTAAGCTCCAATGACTTTAAGCTATTAGCATGAGATAGTGACAACAATTAGAGGTTATCATCATCGAATTTGACTTCATTTAGACACTTGGTAAAAGCTGTATAATAAGAAAATAATACACACATATTTATACAATGAAATTAAATGAACAAAGTAAGATTTAATCTTGTACGTACTTATTAACTTTGGTTTTGAATCTTTAAAAGGAAATAAAGAACACTACCACCTTATTTGCGTTCCTTCGTATTAAGCATCGGTCAAAGATAACTGGAAACCTGTTGAACGCATCATAAATCAGCGTCAAGAGGTGACGCAGTATAAGATCACTGAAAATCACGAAAGTGCATTTCACATGGGTGTGTTGCAATATGCATCATAATTGAATTTGATATCAATTGGGACACCCGCCGCAACGCGCGGGCATTCACACTAGTTACAGGAAAACGAAGAGGTAGGGATAATGAACCCTGGCAATTGAATACAGCAACTGAATCGTTTGTATTGTAAAATAAGCCTTGTAGCATCATCTCCCTTCATTGTTTCGCCAACCTCTTGGAAACCAGTTCCGACCACCATTGACAGTTGAAAGGAGGATAACTCAGTCAATGGTCTGGTCGATGGTGCTTGTAGATAAGGTAAATGCCTGTGGTGATGGTTTCGTGAAGGGTTTGATTAGCGTTTCAATTGGAGGTGCTTCATTGCTATGAATAGGAGGAGGGCGGCCACAATTAAAGAAGATGAAGGGTTGCGACTATAGCAGACGGATCATCACGGCGGCGGAGTGAGGTGGATCACGATGAACAATCTTGGGGCAGTGACGATGGAACCCACAACTCTTAATTTTAGGGGCTTTAGTGGATCAAGATAGAACCCACAACTCTTAATTTGGCTCTGGACCAACAAGGTTACAATTGTCTGTTACATTGTTTACGTTAATTATGAGTTATGTTTCAATTGTCTGTGAATAATTTTGATATGAGATATTTAGGTAATTGATTGTTGCAATGAATTCCTTGGCCTTTCATATTGAATTATTTTGATAATCTTTGGAGAACTTTTCTGAATATAGCCATTACCGGGACTGGACCTGATGTTGTCAGTGCATTCCATGACCTATTGAAAGAGTTGAAAGAGGTGAGTTTTTCGGTTGATTTTTATTACATAACCTAACACTTAACTTTTATAAAGATTAAGAGTATCATAGGCGGCATCCGTTAGCAAACTGAGTTCAGTGGAGAGGTTAGTTAATCTAATTATTTAATTGTTTGTCATTTGTCACTTTGTTTGCTTCTAAATTTAGTTTATTTGCACATGCGTTGTATTGTCATTTTATGTATAAAGTTTGGCCTGTCTATGTTTTGAATTTACAGAACTGGATTTTAACTTAACAGGTCGTTCAAGGTAATCATATTTACCTCAAAAGTGCCTACAAGATATGGAATCAACAGTTTGGGAAGGTCTGTACGTACCTCCATTTCATTGTGCAATTAGCCTTTCTAATTCTGTTCTATTAGTCAAACACTAATAGTAATAGTTGATTTCAACTTCATAATAACTATGATTTGTTTGACATCTCATGTGACAACACTAGAAGTTTTGGCAAGACAGGACAATGTAAACTATGACTGATGTGCAACTTATATAACAGTCCGTTGAATATTTCATTTTCACTAAAATGAAAGGTCAGATTACTCCTATCTTTTTTAGTTAAAAAAGAGGAGAGAATGAGAAGAAAACTTGATTAATTAATTCTTTTTGGAATTTTCAACCGCTTGTTAGCTAGGAGTGTGTCACATACTAAAGCGCTTACGTAGACTGTTGTAGATAATGCCAATATTTCATTCCTGGATGCTGCAAAATCTACTGGTTATGCAGAAAATGAGAATTTTCCTACATTTTTTAGATGAAGGCGAAGATGCGGTTCGTTTTCGGGTGCGGGTGACCGACTACATTTTCATCCAGATTCGTCATCTGAGCCAAGTTCGCTTTGCTATTAGTGATGCTTAACATATGTTGAGAATCATGAATCGGGATGATGAGTCTTCCAACACATGCATAACGACTGATGTTTTTTAAATGATGTTCAAATCATCAATTAATTAACCTCCAACACATACATATGCTGTAGTATAGTTTTTAATAGATTTAGTGAACTACAATTACACTATCCTTCTTTTTCTCATTCAAAGAATAGTAGTCGTCTTTAACAAATGAAGCTAAAGTAGTTGTCTTTGGCCCTGTAACTCTTGTTTGCAAAATAACAAAAAAAGTCCAACTTAAATTGTGATTAAAGAATAATGCTTTTTGTTAAATTAATTTACATATTGGGATTGTAGTAGTTGAATTCTTTTGGCCCGGATCTAATTTTATATACAGTGAATATATGAGAGCACCTGATTTCAGTATATTTTTATTTTGGAAAGATTATGATTAGGTTCTACTATTGTGGTGTTTGATCGATTTAGGGTTAGGTTTGATCCAATCCTATGTTCCTTATTTTGTATATTTATTTCCTATTGATTTATTATTTGTTTCTTATCCCCAATTTCCCTGTTCTAGAGCCAATCCCAAGCTTAAAAAGACTAGGGTTTCAGAAATTGGAGCTTCATTATGGACGTGGAAGGGCGATGAAGAAGAGAACACACGTTCTCCTGAGGACTTGACTATGAATGGAGATGACTATCAGAAGACATTGAGGTTGGTTGAATGTTCTATGTTTGCCGCTCTTGGTGGATTAACCCTACATTTTGAGCAACTCTCTTCTTATTGAGGTAATTTTTTACTCGTGCTTCTTTCTTAATCATTCTAATTTTATGTATAAAAGATACAATTTGGATGAATTTCATTATGTTTTAGCCATTTGACCCGTTACTCATTTCACATACAACAAATTGTTTTGCTTTTAGATTTTAGACCCTCATGTTGATGCATTGGTGTTGCTTACTCTTGTAAAATGGATCTTCAAATTAAGTTGTTACTTTCTTTGGTTTCCATGGATCTCATTTGTTGTTAAACTGAAGTTATAAAAAACTTTTTGCTGGTCTTTTAAGCTGGGGTCTACCTGATAACTAAGTGACATAAGAAATCCATTGTTTTCTACTTCTAACTTGATTTTATGATCTACACTGCCTACACAACACTTACAGTATTCACCTAGCAACACAAAAGAATATGAAAAAGAATTGTCGGTCGACGACTTTAGGTGGAAAATGGATGTACCCATCTTGGAAGAGAAATCGTTTGCATCCTCTAATTCTACTTGTAGTTTATATCACATAGCTTTTGTCTGTTCAACTAGACAGTGTTCTATTTTATTATTGCTATTGGGGTGAAAAAGGGGGTTAAGGTCCAGATCTATGTTTGGCCAACTTACCAGAACCCAAAATTTTGGAGATGATAAAATCTTTTTTCTTCACCAGTAACATGGCTTCCTATGTTTTCCTTGAATATCTAGCAAGGCTTTGCTACTGTTCTCCAAATTCCCTTGAATGCAACATTAACAAAAACTATTATAAACCAGTGATAAAGGTCATTAATTTTATTTTCATAAGTTTACTGCCCATTTCATACCTTGCAATGGTTAATTTCCCTTTCTAAACTAAACCTCTTTTCCTGTTCACTTTCTTACAGGTCACTATATTTATTTACTTCCTACAATTAAAAAATATGTATTCATCAGTAACGCTTAAAGTAATTAAGTGAAGGTAAAACGAGAATTCTTATAAAGTAACGGTATCTGGGCCCACCACCACAGCCATTTCAACGATTGCGGACGTATACCAAGGTCTGATATTGGCTATTTATCATCTTTTTGCCTATCTTCATAGTTGTGGAAGGACAATGGCTGGTGGGTGTGTTGGGTAACTGATCAAATGAGTAATCATGGTATGGGTTTAGAAATGGGCAGAAATCCCTCATATAAGAGTGAGATGCAATCAAAATGCCGTTTATCTGATGCTAAACATTTGCCACGTCATTTCCTCAGGTATTGACTTCAAAGAAGTTGCGGGATAAACTCCTTTCGGGTCAGAATGGGTCGTTTTAAAAAGATGGCAATTTTATTCGGGTCAGAACGGGTCGTTTTGAAAGCATGATTTACTCTGTTCAACTATTTTTACTCGAATACAATTGAAATTTGGGTGTTTGTTTTAAGCTAACACACCTGGAAGAAATTTCATTAATCTGACTTTTCTGTTGGTTTATTTCTCTGTCTATTTTTCTTCTTTGGTTGCTTGATGTTCCATTTGGTACATACAAATTTAATAAGAATATGTTCTTAATAATCATATCAGGTGTATATTCCAATTTGAAGTTATTTACCTTAATAATGATACAATATAACATGTGTTTGACCATAAGACTTTGGAAGGATTCAGGAAGCAAACTTTGGACATATTTTCGATTAATAATATTTTAGAGAACAGTTTCCTTGACTGGAAGCCTTGACTTTTATGGTTGCTTCAAGTTTTAGCTGTTTGACACTGCTTATTTATTTATTTTCATAACACACATCCATACACCCCTTTTACTTTAGATTACTCAAATGTTTTCAACTTGTTTTTGTTTTATGCGCTATGACAACCATATGCATCTTAATATATTAGCGTAAATATAGGATGTAATCGTCTTCTTAATTATTTTCTATTTTGTTTTTGTACCGCAGTTGGAGCCCTGAAGGTTAGTGGAATAAGGTTAGCTTGCCCACGTAGTATACATTAGATGATTTGAACATGTAATGCATTTAAGCGCTCCATCGCATAATTGAATCTAACGTTAGTCGGGACACCCGCCGCAACGCGCGGGCATTCACACTAGTTCATTCAAGAAGAAACAGAGTCGATCAAAGTATTGAAGATCAAATTGTTTGTTCTCTGTGTGTGTTTTTTTCATTAGTTGGGTTTATCAAAATTTAATGACTTGGCTTCGCTAAAAATAAATTTCATAATTCAATATTTTTCCTAATTGTAAAGCAATTAGTATTCTGCCCCGCACGCTGCTGCGGGAACATGACTTGGTTAACATTTCGATATTTTGTTAAGTTTCCATGTACAGTACGGTAATACCCAATTTCATTAAAATGTTACAAAAGTATTCCACAGAAATTACATTATCTCAAAAAAGAAGTTGCAAACCCTATCATTAATGCTTGAATTGAATAGCATTAGATTGTGTTAAGTTACAAAAATTCATTAAAATGAAACAGATGTACATTATGTTATGCGTGTAATACATGGTTCATGCCCGTTGAAATCGTTTACACACATTTTTAATCATGTCGTAAGGTATCGACCTGATTACTCGAAACACTACCACGTTTAATTTCATATCAAGTATAGTTAACATGTCGGTATAGACTCTAAATTTCAGCTACCATGTACAAGTCACTCAATTAATATCCAATAAAAAATAATGTTCAATTACCTATATCCATCCAACATAATCACATTGTTAAATCAACTGACGAAGAACCACAAACAAATTCTAACACCCAACTAAAAAAATCAAAGTGAACCAAGTTTGGAAATGGAACCTGCCTATTTGCCATCGAATTCAATTCTGCATTAGACGCGCGAGAAGTAGCCAGTCCCATATGGCGACAATCGTGACAATAACAGGGATCACAAGCTGGCTTATGAGGACAGTGGATCTTGAAGAGTAACTCTTTGAAGGGGCGGCTCTTGGCGGTTGTAAAGGAGCCATATATGTTGGTGGTGGTGGTAAAGGAGCGAGATGTACGGGTGGTGGTAAAGGAGCGAGATCTAACGGTGGTGGTAAGGGAGTGAGATGTACAAGCAACTTGGTGCCACCATAGCAAGACCCTTTGCTACTAATGAAATAGCGGTCATGTGTGACATTGAGTGGCACTACATCTCTTCCGGCTCCTGACGTGTAATTGTGAACTGGATGCTTGGCATTGCATGTCTCATAGTCGCTCTTGTTCACTTCTATTACGTTGTCTTGGTTTATGTCGTACACGAAAACTGCAAGTAAAATAATTAAGACCAAAAATAAAATGAAGACCTAAACAAAGATTCTAGTACTTCTACATTGTATGTATTTCGTATTCTTTTTAAACGTATGAGGCAAAAATGTGTCAAACGTTATGCCCAGACTAATTGAATGCTAATAACAAGACTTAATTTCATTAATCAAACTCGGTAATTTAATTTGGACATTAATTCCATTTATCAAATGTGCTACAATATACATTTCAAGTGACTAGAGACTGGCCTGGAGAGACACTTACAGAGCCAGTCGCCGAGGTAGAATGTTTGGTTTCCTGCCCATATAGTATAGTTAACGTCGGAAGTCAACCCCATGTTTCCTCCCACGATGAACCGCTTGGCGGACACATCTAGCAACATCATGACTCATGTAGCGCAGAATGCCAAAACCGCCCATTTACTGCTCCGCCCCATAACCATTGGAGCTAGTGTTATTGTCAAATTTCCAGGCAGCAATGTTCTCGATCGACTTCATTATATAAAACGAAAGTCAACTGATTAAATTGAATAAAATTGTTTTTATTTTCAATTTGTGTGTTTTTTACTATTTTTTTGTTTTAAAGTTGAGGATTCCTTCAATAATTTTGTTTGATCTCACGCATCCATGGCATCTTCAATTTTCTCATGTGTCAATCTGGTATAACTTTTTATAATTGTCAAATTTTTATAAATTTGAGTAACAAAAATGAAAAATATATAAATTTTGGTTACTATTTAGTGATTATTTTTCCAATTTAACGTAAATTTACCAATATATAATGAATCTTTGGTTATTATTTAGTGAATCCTTTTTCTTCACTATTACTCGACCCGTATATTTTTATTTCTTGGGACGTGTCGTGTGTATCGTGTCGTGTCGGAACCATTTATAATTGTGTTGTGTAAGGGTGATATCGACCCATTTATTGTTTTTTTTTAATATGAGTAATAACCATTGACTTCGTAAGTCGTAACAATTTAAACAATTAGTTACTCTAACTCAAGACGTTGGATAAAGCTTTGTCTTTCTAAGTAGTGAGAATTCAATACCCGTGGTGAATAAAAAATGTGAAGTTTAGTAGTAGAGTTAGACCAAACGTAATGAGGTTGTGAGGGGGCCTCGTGAGCCCCCACTCACGCCCAACACCAATCCGACCCTCGTAGGTGGGCCACGTGAATCAGCATTTCGTGACCAAGGTCAGGAGCAAGATACCCATTTTTGCATTAAATGCACTAGATTTGATGGAGAAAAATAAAGGGATAAATTTCACGAAAGGGGGGCAATGGGAAGAGGGGAACAAAGCCAACAACCAACCAAAATTTGATGGCGCAGAGAAGGTTATGCGGCAGTGAAAATGAAATAATAAGAACGCTAAGGCTCGTATACCATTAAAAACAATGAAACCACAATAAGGTACCGTGTATAATCGATTTAACTTATTATAGAAGTAGTGTTGAGGATAAATATAAGGAAAAATGGAAATAAATAATCCCAACTATTGACTATTGGCCAATAACAGTCCCAACTACGAAAATCACCAATATTGGTCCCAACTTTCGACATATTGGCATCCTACGTGGCATGCCACGTGGCAAAATGATCCTACGTGGCATCCTACGTGGCATGCCACGTGGCAAAATGATCATACGTGACATCCAACGTGGCATGCCACGTCAGCAGCACACTAACGGAGGCTAACTCCGTTAGTTTGGATCCGTTGGTTTCCAATATGTCGAAAGTTGGGACCAATATTGGTGATTTCGTAGTTGGAACTGTTATTGGCCAATATTTAATAGTTGGGATTATTTATTTCCATTTTTCCTAAATATAATCTTTAATCAAATAGTATAAACTATGATTATGACAAAACAATAATATTAAAGAAAGATCATAAGGTGTCTATGTGTGGCCTATATGTGTTGTAATGTTGTATGCGTCATGTGAGTGGAGGGTAGAAATCTATCATACTAGATTAGGTGGGCTCTCAGGTTGTGGAGGTGGGCTTCGGGTTATGTGGGCCTCTTGAGTTATGGAACAACCATATTTTCTGTTGGGAAATTTAGTGACGAATTTACGTTCTTTACTAACTTTGTACATAATCAATTATATGTAACTAGCTTTTTAACTCGGCGCCGCGTTGCGGCGCTTCAATTGAAAATAAATATGCCCACGTTCCCTGTACATATACACATGCTCACATTCCTCGTTTATATCCCGCATTATAAAATAAACAGGGAATTGAAAAAAAAAACTCACATGCCTCATTTGCAAATTGGATAAATTTAATACCTGATCAATTAGTATGCTCATATTGCAATGTATGAATCAAATCAAATCAACCAAGTAATGCAACAGTTAACATTCAAAGCAACAACCACCACATTTGTACATAACACCATCGTCACATTCGGTCTTAGAACAGCTTAGTCATGTTAATAATATGAGCTGCTGTCATTCCAATTGGTGTAATTGCCTCTTAATAGCCAACCAACTATTTTTATTACTCCTAAATCCCTCCCTATGATTTGAATCATTCATATCTTCAAACTCCCACCTTCTAGAAGGCCCACCAATTCCTTAGTCCATTTTTTGGTAGCTCTCACTTGAGAGTGACAACTGAAAAAACTAAAACAGGTCAATATAGGAAAATTGAAAATTGAAATGTGAATGAAAATATACATATAACTAAAAGTTAAGAAAGCTCACATGTTTGTAGGTTCAATCAACACAAAGGTTAAGCTAAGGCTTTAAGGTTAGAGCACTAAACAAAATGTTTAAAGGTCATGACAATAACTTTAAGAACACCCAAGTTAAAGGCAAGTAATAGCAGCAGTTTTTTAAATTAAAAATAAAAAACAATAAGACACGTGTAAAGCCAAAACCACATCATCCTTAGTGAACATAGATATAGCAAACACCTGGCAATCAAGCCACATATGAACATCCAAATTACAAATAAAATGAAACATCACCTTAAGACCAATAATTTGAAGCAGTAGTAACCATAGTTACCCGTTAAAGGGAACCTGCAAAACAAAATTGCAGCAAAAGTAAGTAATTTAGATACTATATATGTATTAAAATACAAATTCCTTTTATTTTAGCCAGATTGGAAGGTATTTAAATTTGATAACAATAAATTTAGTCTATGATGCATAAATATTAAATAAAAGAAATGGAATCTTTCAAAACACAAACCCCGCCAACTTAACAATCTACCATGCAGTCCAGGCTCAACTCATAACCACAAACATCTAAAACAGCCAACTGTCCATATAAGCCACCCACGGACGTTCGCCTAGTTAGTTAAATGAAAGTTTAACCTCAAAGATATGTTATTCAGAATGTAACAAATCAAGTTAACATACAGTAGCTTAAATATTAGCCCCCGAGTACAGTTAAAAAGAAAGTTTAACCTCAAAGATAACATAATCACTGAGATTACATAGATCCTATAATTTTCCACAGCTGAAAACCGCAGCTAACTTGAATCCGCAGCTGAAAACTAAAAGAAACATATGATGTTCAAAATGAACATAATCAGCAATTTCATAGTGCAAAACATACAATCTAAAGCGTGCAATAAAGAATTATTTGTTGTGTTATTCATCATGAACAGTCCATTATAATACGACCTGTGCATATCAGGTTCTCCGCAGCACCTGAAGCAACTCATGATCACCTTCCTCCTTTTACGCGTTACAATTTTACTTTAAAAGGCAAAAATTACAAATCATTATTAAACAAATTAACCAATGTGCATACATGTCATCAAAATCACTTTAATCAAATAGATAATATGGCCAACTTCACACATATGTTCGGCATAACACATAGTAAGCATTCTTGATCTAAACAACCTTAATCACAAATATATGGTCATAAACATACTAAATATAAACCAGATAAAGGCTAAGCAAGTAGCAAACCTGTGTAAAAAACTCAAATCAGCAATCAAAATACCACAAAAGAAAGCAATATAGAATTTAAGGGTATATGACTTTAAAACCATCTTTTTGTGATGTGCTGATAATTTATTGTAGAACAAAAGATTTGAAAGTTTTTATTGGGTCAACCAATCAATCTGACCCATTATAAACATGTACTAAAAACTGACCCATTTTGACACGCCACACAACGAATTCAACTTTGCCCTTTAACCACTAATACTAAACATATTTATTAAACCATGTACAAAGTTGATCAGTCCACTATTTTCAAATGAAAGGTGTATGAAACTCCAATTCTAAAGTGCATTTGGAAATATTTAAACTCGACTTTCTACTAAAAAGTGAAAGATGTACATTAATTTAAACTCGAATATAATATTTTTAACAATATTAACTAATGTAGACAGATGTGTACCAGGAGCATTCTCACTTGGTTAGAGAACATTGTTACTTTGTTTTGAACGACTTGCACTTTCCTATCCACTCGCTCGTTTACTTTATTTTCCTCTCTTTAGAACGGGTAGGCGATTGTCTGTTTGCAAGAATCCATAAACACGACTTATACACAAATAATTCCATGCTCTTGCCTATTTTACTTTGGTATAACCTTTAAGACTGCCCCACTGTTTTTGAAGGTTTTTAACATCTTTGATCTTTCTATCTAAAGATTCAAGCACCACTAACAACAAACCATATATCATCAAATGTCTAAGATTAAACAATAAAAATCGAAACTTTTAAGATAAAATGTGAGCAAGAACATACCTGTTGCTGGCTTAACCATGATAGCACCAATAACAACAATGACTTTGGTAAAAAAAGAAAGTAAGTTAGTGTATACGTTGTTAACCTCACATAATTAATAGCATAGTTTTGCAAACCACCGTCTAACCCACCATTTTCATTGCAATGTTGACTGTTCTTACAAACAAAAAGGTTTGAATGAAGACCACCATTTTGACAAGACTAATGAAATTACTTTCATCGAGGCTCAGAGTTATTGAAAGAATACACCAACATGGCTGCAAGGGGGTTGCAGGTAAACACCTGCCATCCTCCAACCTTGCCAAGCCGTAGCGAAATCCTCATCCGGCATTTTACTCAGGTTATTCAGCTCATCACAGCCAGCCTATCCGAAACCCTAAAGTAACCAATGATACAAGGCGAGACACACAAACCGCCCAAAACAACAAATGACATGATGACAGCAGCTGTATGTTCAATACAATAGAATATAATTACTGTTCAAATAAGAAGGCATATTAATATAGTTAAATTAAATATAATTACCACCATTTTGACAAGACTAATGAAATTACTTTCACCGAGGCTCAGAGTTATTGAAAGAATACAGCACCATGGCTACAAGGGGGTTGCAGGTAAACACCTGCCATCCTCCAACCTTGCCAAGCCGTAGCGAACCCCTCATCCGGCATTTTACTCATGTTATTCAGCTCATCACAGCCAGCCTATCCGAAACCCTAACCTAAAAGAAGCCTGATGGTTTATTGGTTTTGTTGATTACATGTATCACAACCTGCAACAACATAAAACAACAAACAATTGAAATGCAAACCCTAAATAAATTAAAAAAGACAACATACAAATTACAGCATACCCTAAAAGAATCACAAACCTGAAATGCGGTCAGAGACCGTCAAGAGGAAAACGGGACCACAGAAGAGAGGCGGAGGCGGCGGCGACGACGTGTCTAAGGTAAGCCCATAAAAATCGTTACAAAGCCCACAACATCCCCATCCCCAACGTCCACCTTTGGCGGTGGATCTGCCATGATCGATACAGAGAAACCATAATAAAAATCAGAAGACAATAAAAGAGGCTCGACCTAGATGAAATGAAGAAGATTAGGAGGCGACGGGGACAGGATGTAGGAGGCGGGGATGAGAATCTCGTCTGGAGAAGATGTGAGGAGGACATAAAGAAGGGGACACAGCAATGGACAGGTGTCCACCACCGCTAAAGTAACCAATGATAAAAGGCCAGACACACAAACCGTCCAAAACAACAAATGACATGATGCCAGCAGCTGTATGTTAAATAAAATAGAATATAATTACTGTTCAAATAAGAAGGCATATTATTATAGTTAAATTATTATCAGTATTATTATTAAATAATAGTTTGTGAAATTGAGCTCAGATATATTAGATATTTCTTCTAAAATTGGTGTGTTTTAAATAAAAGGATGAAAAAACATTAAATAGTTTATAAGGAGTATATTGCTTGGTAAATTTGTGGTTGTGTTGAAAGAGACTTCATTAGATAATCTATAAGCGCCAATGAACTCCAGCCCAGCTGGGGAGAGGTGGGAGGGTTTACTTTTAAGAGGGTTCCTGCCCGGGCTTGGTCTTGAGTTCGAATCCTGCACACCACGAAAAAATTCTCTGTAACGGTTTGAGATAACTTCAAAGTGGACACCGGTGCGTGGGTAGAGATTCGAACTCGATTCGAGGGGTTGTCTGTCGATTGGGTTTACCGCTGAAGCACACATTCCAAAAAAAAGATAATCAATAAGCAAAACATTAACTTCAAATAATGAACTGAACTTTCATAATTACATGGCACTTCATTTATTTGACTATGTAACCTTGAAATCACTCCCTGAATCAGTGACTCTAGCGATTAGCTTAGATACCGATTTTATACCAACCTTGTATGCTAGAGATGTAAGACAATCTTTCAATTTGTTAATGTTAGTTATAACTTGCATGCTCAATTAATTTGCAATAAAAATCAACAGAAAATAGTGTCCCAACTTTTGTACATTTAAGCTTTAATGGAAATTAAATGTTTATTGCGCCACCTCAGCTCACGTCATTAGGGGACTTCTTTTTTTGCTTCTAATGGCGCCGAAGAAATGAAATTGCGCCCCCTCCACTATTTTCCGTTTTTATTAGTTTAATTAAAGTAGGTCCCACCAAAAGTGTCTGTTCTTCTTCGTTATCGTGAAGGCGAGGGGTCAATAGCGCCCAGGAAATAGAGGAGGGAGAGGGAGCGCTATTAATGGAAAAAATGCTCAAGTGGCAGGGGCGCCACCCCTTGTACCATCCAGCCTAATTCAGTGATCCTAACACGCATTAGCGTTACGCTACAAGCCATTTTAGTCGACGATTGATGTATAACCTTTTTCACATTACATCACCATTTAAATTTATTCAACATAAAAACATATTTATCATTTTTTTCAATTTCTTATATTCCTTGATTCTGCTGTACATATATTCAAACACTCCTAATCTCCAGCCAGGGTCAAAGAGGGCACATGTGTATGATGACTAGACCCACAACCACTACCATGTGCAAAGGAAAAAAAAATAATTGGCTTAATCCGCCAGTCACGCAATGGAATAAAATAAATAAATTAATAATCGAATAATAATTAATCAATGTTCAATTACATTACATTGTCTACCCAACACAATCACACCCATAAATCAACTTTGACTTTTTTGGTCAAACAAACTATGATGTAGAACAAAAAACAAATTCAACACCCAATGAAAAGAGATCAAAAACCCCAATACAACAACTACCCAGTTTGGGCAATGTACCCCCCCCCCCCCCTCCCTTTATCTTTCATCAAATTGAAGTCTACATTAAACACGGAAAAGTAGCGAGTCCCATATGGCGGCAATGGTGACGACAGCAGGTATCACGAGCTGACTCCTAAGGACAATGAATCTTGAAGAGTCGCTCTTTGCAGGCGCAGCTTGTGGCGGTGGTGGTAACGGACTGAGATGTACGTGCAGTTTCATGCCACCATAGCAAGACCCTTTGCTACTAATGAAATAGCGGTCATGTGTGACATTGAGTGGCACGACATCTCTTCCGGCTCCTGTGGTGTAGTTGTGAACTGGATGCTCAGCAATGCAGGTTTCGTAGTTGGTCTGGTTAACTTCAATTACATCGTTCTGGTTTCTATCGTACACGAAAACTACAACAATAGAAAAACTACAAATAAGCCCGAAAACGATACCAAATTTGAGATTAAATCAAATGTATAATCTTTGGCATCTATGGTAAATATGAAGCAATAAAATGTGTCAAAATATTAATTTATTAATGTAATCCAACTCTCTGATCAATTAAATACATCTAAAATCATATCTACAAATCTCATTACATTAACACTTCAAAAACAAAAGCATTAAGTACCATTAGTAAAATTATTTCCAATTAATTTCAGTTTAAAAAAAAATTAGTACAGCTAAATAACAAAACAGACAGTTAAAAAAACATGATTCATTTTGTACCTGTACAATATATCAAGAAACAAAAACAGATTGTACAATACATCTAGCACGCTGTACCATCACCATCCAAACACACAGAACACAGATTAAAAAATTAAATAATAATAATAATAATAATAAATAAATAACCAACTCCGCCAGCATGTTTCTAAAACTTACCCATTAGATTAGATGTTTCTTTTATTTTATAAATGAATAGTAAAAAAGATCTACTAACTAAACCCATGTTCAAAAGCTCAAAACAACTGAAACAAACAGATCTATAGACACAAACAAAAGAAACAGGTACCCAAAACAATAGATCTAGCAAATAAGCAGCTTACAGAGCCAGTCACCGAAGAAGAAGGTTTGGTTTGCAGCCCAAAGAGTGTAGTTAACATTGGTGGTCCAGCCCATGCTTCCACCAACGATGTAGCGTTTAGCTGAAACCTGAGGAACCATGATGGCTAAGAATGCTATAGCTATGGCTGTTGCCCATATGCTGCCGGTTCGACCCATTGGAGTGTGTGTGGTGTCTGGTTTGGTTTTTTCTAGAAGTGTCGAGGAGTGGTGTTGGCTGCAATTTATAAGTGAAATGGAGCGTCACACGATTATTATATTATATTTTTATTATAAAATAAAATAATATTAGTCGGTACTATACGGTGTATACGCGTTTTCGGGTTGTATTTTTTTTATTTTTTACGGAAAATAGTATCTAAAAAAGGATAAAAAAGAGTTGATTACGGAAATGTAATAAAGGGTCCTACTTAATTTGGTTATATACACATTTCTACACGTCGTGTTAAATGTTAAGTCTCACCGAATATGTTTTCGTGTGACTTTGGGAGTTCTCATATACAAGAAATTCTGTCTTTTTTATTTTAGAAATTGTAAAAACATAAAATTTAATAGAATTTTATATGGCGTTGATATAATATTTTTCAATGTACTGAAGTGTGGAACAACACCTTATTGTATCATGTAGAGCATGTGGTGATGTTATTTAATCTGATATCGCATATATCTTCCAATATCGATGATGGCATTTGCCTGATATGCTACAGTATGGTGAGGTATATATTACCCTTCCGGTTCATTAAGGCAAGTTGGCGTGGATAAGGGAACGGGGAGGTATGGTTGAGTTGGCCATTGAAGCTGTTAGGGAATACCGCCCCCACTCTAGCGAGGTGTGTGGCATGAGTACGGGCAACATAAGCTTGTTGAGGGAACCGCTTGTGGATATGGCTTATGTACAAGTAATTCAGCTCACTGTATAAACTTATAATATTCCTCGAGATGGGTGGTTTGGCAACAATGATGTCACATTGATGTGGGAGAGACAATTTTAAAGACAACACTCGCCGCGCTAAGTGGTCCTCATCGTAATAGTTTCACTTGTTCAAGCATACTTAGTTAATTACGCAATTATAATAAATAATACTTTGATTCTAACTTAAAATGTGTCACGACTTAAAAAGACTATATTTGATTTATCATCTCTCCTATCCATGATTTTGTAAGATGGGCAAAGGTGTTAAAATAAATTTCCACAAAATATCTTTGTTTTCTTTATCAGAACACAATTTACTTTTGATATATCCATAAATAAGAAACAATGAGATGAAGATGTTAGGTTGTGGTGTGGGAATGGCCCTTGAATGGAGGACTACACATCACCTCAGTTGTTATATCATCTAGGATGGTAGTCCTCCTCCTTTTATGTTTATTTTATAATTCAAATGAATATCATCATCATCAACCACCACTACCTTCTCCACACCAACATCTTCATCTCGCCCGAAAGAAAAAAACAAATTCCCGTCACCGGCAACCAGTCAACCACCACAACCGCCACCTTCTCCACACCATTATCAACCACCACCACCACCACCGGAAAAATTTTTTTTTAAAAAATCCTGTCACCGACGGGGGCGGTGTGGTGGGATATACAATGGTGGTTGGAGGGACGATGGTGAAGAAGGTTGGTGGTGATGAGGATGGTTGGTTGTGAAGAAGTTGGCCCATCACAAACGTCGAGTTTTGGACGACCCTCACCGGGGCGGTGTGGGACGTCCTGGCGACCCAAGACGGGGCGGGGACGAACCCCACATCCACCCGCCTTAGTTATTTAGATTTTAGGGCACTAAATTTTTTAATCAAACACTTCATGTGTTACTTTTATGTCAAGATTGAATTTTGCATCCACTATTTTGAGACAATCAAGATTGGATCGCGTGAGTCAAAGATCATTATTGTATCGAATTCGAACTTGATAAGACTGAGGGGTGTGGGGTGGGGAAAGGCTCGGGAAGGCTGAGGTGGCCTTTTCCCGAACGGGAACACCGCCCCCCCCGAAATGTGTTCGGTGAACTCGGGAGAATTCCCCCGTCCACCCCGTCCCTTTTCCCAAGAATTTTTTGAACGTTTGGACCTGTTGACCGTTGAAAGTTACCGTTTGAAAAAAAAAAAAAAAAAAAAAAAACGTTTTTTATATATATATATATTATAAAACTTCAAAATCCTACCACCAATTCAAACCAATTCAAACCTACTTCACACAACATTCCATATTTTATAAACTTTACACCCTAATTTTTTATAAAACCACATAATAATTTCTAGCCTTTTTCACCTAATTTTATACAAGCATGAGTTCGTCGTCAGAAGAGGCAAACGTTGCCAATTTTTTTGCGAGCACGATGGTTGAAACGGCAAACATATTGTTAGAGTTCGTAAACGACAGTAGTGACGAGGAAACAAATTCGGAACCAAGAACAAGACGCGCCGCATTAAACAGAGATCGTGAGGGTATATTTTATTTCTTATACTTTTTAAATTTCTTATTTTGTTATATTTTGTTAATTTTTTTTACTACTTTTTTATTGTATTTCATATCTTATATTTTAAAAATAGATTTTTGTTATTATATTTTATTTCTTATATTCTTTATTTTTATCTAAAGGTGCACACGAACGTTTGGTTGCTGACTACTTTGCTGAGGACTGCGTATACCCAGACGAGCTATTTAAGCGTCGCTTTAGAATGAGTCGCCGATTGTTTCAACGAATTGCCAATAACTTGGCTAATTATGATGAGTTTTTCACACTACGATATGATGCTAGAGGAAAACGAGGTTTTACGACTCTACAAAAATGTACTTCTGCGATTCGTCAGTTGGCGTACGGGACTGCTAGTGATTCATGGGATGAATACTTGAGGATGTCTGCTAGAATGAGTCGGGAGTGCTTGTATCGGTTTTGCGAAGATGTCGTGAACTTATATAGCAAAGTTTACATGCGTAGGCCAACGAAGAACGAAATCCAAAAGCTTTACGCACACCATGCAGAGAGACACGGCTTTCCTGGCATGCTTGGAAGCATCGATTGCACGCATTGGCCATGGCGTAATTGCCCCACTGCATGGAAAGGGCAGTTTACGCGAGGTGACATTGGAGAGCCATCAATTATTTTAGAATCTGTTTGCTCACAAGACCTTTGGATTTGGCATGCTTTTTTTGGAGTTGCTGGTTCATGCAACGATTTAAATGTTCTAGCTAAATCCACGATTTTCGACCGCATCATTAGAGGTACCGGTCCTGATGACTCTTTCGTGCTCAACGGGGTAGAATACAAGCACGGGTATTATCTAGCAGACGGGATATACCCAAGTTACTCATCTCTTGTGAAAACGATACAAATTCCCACGGATGAGAAAAGAAAAAAGTTTGCGAAATGCCAAGAAGGGGCGAGAAAAGACGTTGAACGGTTATTCGGTGTTTTGACCGCTAAATGGCATGTTATTGGGCGGCCCGCACGTGCATGGCATCCAGAAAACTTGAGGTATATTATGTACGCTTGTTTGATACTACATAACATGATAATCGAAGATGAAGGCCGCGCTATATGTGAGTATGACCCGAATGACGTTGAAGAGAATATCGAGCCGGTTGACCAGGGACAACAACAATCGAACCGGTGGGCACTAGAGGATAGTACCGTGCACAACAATCTTTGCACGGATCTAATCGACCATATTTGGAACAATTTTCGGGTCGATGATGTTGGTGACGAGTAGTTTGTATTTTTTTTTACTTTCTTTAGGTTTGTTTTTTTTTTTATTTGTTTAGGTTTGGTTTTTTTTAATTTGTTTAGGTTTGGTTTTTTTTAATTTGTTTAGGTTTGTAATTTTTTTTTAATTTAAAATCTTTTTTTTTATGTCATCCGAATTGTTTTTTTTTTTTTTTGGTATTATTTTCGTTTTTTTTAATTTCCATGTAATTTGTTTTTTAATTTTAATGAAAAAAAAAAATTAATGAAAAATAAAGTCTATAAAATAAATCAAAAAAAAAATAATAAAAAAAGGAAGGGGGAAGGGGAACCATTTCCCCTAGAAGGGGAAAGAAAAGGGGAAAATGATGTGGCGCTGAGGTGGACAAGGGAAGGAAGGGGGAAGGGGAACCACACCCCATAGTCTAATATTATAAAACCTTAAGGTGTTTTAACATCAAGATCGAGGTATTAAAGACCATGCTTTCAATATAGAGTAAAGATCAAATACATATAGTTTTTTTGTAAGAACTGTGAGAATCAAAGGGGGTAAAAAAAATTTATTTTTTTTTTTAGAATTTTTTTTTCCCATGTGCTTAAACATTCTTTCTAGATGAATAATACAAAAAAAAAAATTTTAAAAAAATTTTTTTTAGTGTAATTACGTCATTAAGGTAAATACATTAGTTTACACTAGAGTAATTATGTAATTACTCTACACGTAATTACTCTACACCAAATTTTTTTTTTTTTTTTTTTTTTTAGTTTTCAATACTATAATACATGTTTAACAATATGGGGAAAAAAAAATTTTAAAAATTTTTTTTTAAAAAAATACCCTCCTTTGATTCTCACAGTTCTTACCAAAAAAGCTATTTGTACCGGATCTTTCCTCTTCAATATAATATTCGGTCAAAAATAAGATTACATGAAAATATGAAAAGACCGACACATATTAAAATCGAGGCAGTTGAGATGGCTTCCAAAGCTAGCATGGCTGCATTCTTTTAAAAAAGAGTTAATAGCCAAAATCTTTCCTGAAGTTTGGTCACTTTTACCACTTCAGTCCAAAATCCAAACATTTATATCTGGGTCCTCAGTTTTTTTTTTTTTTTTGCCAAACTCGTCCCTGAAAAGGTTTGGGTTTTGCTAAATTCGTCCCTGAGGTTTGGTCACTTTTGCCACTTCAGTCCACAACTTAAACGTTGTCAGGGACGAATTTGGCAAGAAAAAATAAAACTTAAGGATCCAGATGTGAAAGGTTTGGGTTTTGGACTGAAGTGCCAAAAGTGATCAAACCTCAGGGACGATTTTGGCTATTAACTCTTTAAAAAATAATCAAAATATGGGTGTAGTTGATTATTATAAAAGCCTATAATTGTTTAAATCTTGTACACATACGATGACATGATTTGCCAGATCATTATATACAATTACAATCATAGTTATTATTATTACATTAATAATAGCTTAATAATACAAATTAGTAAATTACTACTACTTCAAATCTTCAACTAACTTATCATTACACTAGTTTATAAAAAAAGTTAAATACATTTTCTTAGAAAAAAATCTGTGGTGAAAATACAGATTCAGACACTGTAGAAATACTTGCAAACTAGTTGGTCAGGTGTTCGACAATGATATATGGACCGATAGCACAATGTTGGAGGAATTGGATCGAGCAACACAATAAGCACACCGATGTTTTGCGGAAACTCCCACGACTCTTTTGATATTATTAAGAACGAATATCCACACAGGATACAAAGACGCTAACCATTTATTTATACTAAACATAAAACTTCCTCCCTAAACTACCTTAAAAAACTATGAAATAAACATACCAAACTAATCGGTTCACTAATTAAGCCCCTAATCAAGATGACTTCCATCATATATGTGGTTGTATTCAATCAAGCCTTCTCAACAAGTACTCAACCTGCACCTCTTTTGTCAATGGCATGATCCACTCCCCATAAACATCAACAACCAAACTTGGTTTTATTTTATAAACCGGCTCAGCACCGTCTTCTCCAGACGGCACAGTCACTACCTGACCAAAAGTCTTGGTTTTTGTTTCCACTCTCTTCTTTACCGTCTCTTCCACAGCCGGGTAAGTCAACAAGTCCATCAGTTTTTTACGATCCTGCATGTGTACTTACCATTATAGCCCTCTGCAGGAACCTGAAACAGTAAGGCTGTGTTTACTAATGAATAGAAATTCCTACCTTTGTTTTGATGGCAGCTTCGTATTCAGCTGGTGCAGCGCGGAATTTGGATTCAGCAACAAATTTACCATAGTGAATTCTTTTAGAAAGGGCCTGCAAATAGCAGATAAACATAAGTGATTGTTCTTATAAGATTGATGCATGAGTGGATACGCGTACCTGTAAGCATGCGTAGTCACACGTTGCAGCTAATCCACAATTACCATCATTTCCTTCTTTGACTAGCTGAGGGAGAAGATCTTTAAAGTATATATCCCATATCTGGCGATTAATATTGATATCATGAGCACAATGATGCAACCCCTATATGCATATAAAAAAAACAAAGAAACTGATTTGAGTTGTAGCCGAGCATTAAAGTTTGATCAGGAAACTAATATAAAACCAACAGGGTAATCCGTAACCCTCATTACTTGCGCGTACTGCAAATGTGGCAACACAGGCTCAGGTAATTCGTTTGGGAAAAACGATGCTCATCAGGCTCTTGTATCGTCCTACCTGGTTAAGAAAACGATCGTTATGTTTGTGCAGACATTATCTTTTTTTTATACGTATATAATGACTGTCAAATTCTGGTTTGAAATTTGGATTACCTGAGCATGGATCTTTTCGGTCTCTTTGACCATGAACTCGACCAAAGAACCCTGGAAGCCGTCCAGGAAGAAAGCATTGGGGTCATATGTGTTATTGTTGTAACAGTATTGAGCTCTTTCCAGAAGACTAAATATAATGGTATCTTCTTGTCGAATTAAAGAACTTCTTATAGCATCGAGGGTATAGATCTCACTCTCGTTCTCTGATCTACAATGAAAAAGATGGAAAAGATCAACACTATGATTGACCATAAAAAGTCGTAGCAAGTTTGGGCCAAGATTTGATTTTGATGAGCTGCTATCATGTAATCATGTCACAAATCGTTGAACTATATTACGCTTAGAGACCACACGATGTGAAACATCAATGTTCTTGCACAGTGATATATGAGACAAGAAATTGGGGCAATGGCACATACCGGCAACTAGAGACGAAAACTTCAACCTATTAATAAAATGGTGATGTTATAGTAACACCACCCATACAATCCAGATCCCAGGTGCCTATAACTTCATACGCGCCATATATCTCCATAAGGGTAAAGGGGCGTGAGAAAAGTGATACAGGCCGTATTAGTCATATCACTGTCACATTAGTCACTTTTTGTCGGGTGGAAAAAGGTGATACAAGCCATATTGGTGGACGAAAAATAGTGATACGGGCCGTGGTGGTGGACGAAAAATAGCGATACGGGCCGTATGCCCATATAGCAACTGGGCACCGATTGTTAGAAGTATTGTAATCAAGAAATGAAAAAAAGTCAACGAAAAAGTCAACTGTGCAGAAAAGGCGCCAAAACAGAATAGGCATGTCGGTTATTTAAGTTTTGTCGGTTTAGTTAAAGTCGGTTATTTAACCGCCAAAACCCAACCTATAAATAGGTTCATATGTATTCATTTGTATTGTGTGTGGAAATAAAGAATTGTGTGTGCATATCATATCCTTTCCCACCCTCTGTTCGTTATCGAGTCCCTGCACATCAACGATGTGCATACTCAATCATCAAACATTATTCATCCATTAAACCAAGTCACTAATATGCAAAGCAGGGCCGATTTCTATCACCGATATCATGTTAGTGGTGTGTAAGTAGCAATGTAACTATATAGATTAAATTAGAATGATAACAAGTCAAAACAAGTAAAGATATTGTGATTGTCCTAGAAAATCTAAGTCAAAGTGGACATTGAAAGACCCAGTTTTGAATCCTAAAATCAAATAAAGATTGCATATTTGTATCTCATAAATCTTAACCTAATCAAACAATTAATTCATGATTCATAGTGCTACTACTAGTGTCACCGAAAGGCAGAGAAAATAGATGTAAAAAGATAAAGCTGCAATGAAATCAAAGTACCCTACCCAGATGAAGTGCTAGTATTGGAAAGCCCTAAATTGGGCATCTGCAACTTCCACATTATTATAGCTGTTTGTGAACTGAATCAGTTGTATCCTTAAGTTAAAACCATTGAAGTACAAAACATTGATTGGTGAACTGAATCAGTTGTATCCTTTCGGTTTGGTGGTGTATCCGTGTAATTGTTAGGCGAGTCGTGTAGTCACTTGTATCTGTTGTTCTTAAGTCCGGTTTTCTAACCTCTGGTTGGGAAATTTGGCATATGTACTTGATGTGTTTCATGTGGAATAAAAGTTATCTCCTTCTCCGTTAAAAAAAAATTATAGCTGTTTGTTTAGTCCACAGATTAAATGGGGATTCCCAGCAATCAATAGCCTACCATTGAAATCAGACAAAACAATTATATTATTGTACCTGTCAATAATACATACTTTAAATAAATGTTTTATTTATATTTATCTTTTATCAATACCTACCAAAAGAAAAATGTTATTACGTAAGAGGCATTTAACGGCATATTACTTTGCTCATCGCCAAAAAAATACACATTAATGCTAGCAAGATGCTAGACTATGCAAAACATCGCCTGTATCTTTATACATTATATCATTAAACATTTGTTCGCCTAAAAAAATTGACTTTGTACGCGAATCGCCCTAACCTAAGAGGCACTTAGTATAACAATTTAAAAAGTAAAATAAAACAAACTAGGTTGTGATATATCCGAAATGATATCAACATATGTAATGGTCTGATAAAAAAACACCAAAATGAACATCGATATTACTACGGTTCGTCACAACACCGATACATTATTGGTACTCGATGCAACCTATGATATAAAAATATATATTTTTTATTTGAATACAACTCGGTTATCAACATTGTTTGGTTGGAATCGGTTCAACCTCGCTATGTTATGGGAATTCGGTTGGTTTTTGTTCAGTTTGCTTTGGTATCGACACTTGTTATAGTAACCAAAAGAGAAAATCAAATAATGGTCTGGGTTCCGATAATACCATTGTCAGTATCGATTTTGTTCGTTCAAAATCAGTTCAGTTCATCATGGTAATAGTACAACACTATCACTCGTATAGCTTACAATACCCAAAAAAATACTATATTTTAAATACAACTCCATTTCAACGAAATATATGCCAGAATGTCGAGGACAAAATTAAAACATTTGCTTGTGGGCTTTTGGTCGTATCATTTTAATTTATTATAGTTTTGTACGATACCAAGACTCATTATAGCAACTAAAAAATAAAAAATAAAAAAACAAATTACGGTACTGGTACATATATTGTTGGGACATATCATGTATTCAGAATCATATAAAAACATTACATATATTATTAGAATAACGGAAAGGGTAAAAGGATGTCAGATTATTTTTATCATTTTGAAGAAGAAATAAGAAAAACCCAAATGTGATGTGCTTTTAATAAGATGTACATTTGTATTTTGATTAGTTGTACATTGCTAGTCACAACTCAATTTCGAAACAAATCTATATCAAAATATAAATAAAAATATACTCGTAAAAAACGTGGTACTAATATACTCAAAACTAAGACCAGGTGTAGTGGAGAGGTGAAATAGGCATGGAATGCCCCTCAAAACGCCCCAACACCGCCTCCAGGGCGTTTATGTTCTTTTTTTTTACCTTGGATTGAAAATTTTCACGGCGTGAATTTTTTTTACTTTTTGGAGGGCCAATCAGATCCTTCCACTTGAAGTGGAGGCATGGATTTTGTTGCCCACTACATGTGGCCTAATTATGGGGAGTTGTAAGCATTTGAGGTGTACCACTACGAGAGGACTAAGAGGAGTATGGAAGCAAGGTTGTAGAACTCGCTAGGCGCTAGTCGGCCGGTGAGGTACCGACTAGGGATTAATCGGGATTAATCAAGATTAATCGGGATTAATCGGATTGGATTTTTATATATATTTTTTCAAATTTATACATATATAATGTTAATTTTATATCTTATATGTATAAATTTAGAAGTTTAAGGGCCAAATATAAACTAGTGAATATGGATTGGGATTAAATATTAAAATACCTAAACATAAATAGCCCTAATCACATCCATATCGTTCACCATATCCCGTTTTTTCCTCCCATTCATTCTTTCATCGTACGGAACCATCAAAGGCAACTAGGGTTCATGGAGTTTCATCGATTTTGGTTCTAAATCATGGATTATCATCCAATTTTGACGTAAGAACTTGTTTGATTTGATCGATTTGCTCCAGTTTTGACCCGTTCGAATTCATTTTTGACCTAATTTTGAGTTTTTAAGGTCTGACTAGGACAAATTTGGTCCGACTAATCGGTGATTAATCGGGATTTTTACAACCCTGGACCGCCACTGATTAAATTAGTGATTAGTTCAAAATTAATCAGTAAAGTGGGGACTAGCGATTAATCACCGATTAGTCGGTGATTAATCGGGATTTTTACAACCTTGTATGGAAGTAATTTATGACCGGTTGTAAGCAAAGAGGCATTAACTGTTTTTCTCCTAACTAATTACAATGTTTGTGGGGCTGTAAATGAACCAAACAAACATAAACAACGTCTTATTCGTGTTCGTATGTTAAGGAAATTATGTGTTCACGAACAGTTCATGAATACTTACAGGACGATATTTTTCCAATTTGTGTTTGTTTGTTAAGAAAACACTTGTATTCATGTTTGTTTGTTAATTTACTTCATGAATGCACATGAACACAAACATTAATATATTAGCTTTCGAATAAGATCGAATTCACATACATAAAGATATTAGTTAGATCCACCCAAAGTATAACTAAATTATCCACACATATTTAGTACTTAACATAATATTGCGGAACAGAGGTTTATTGATCTTATATAGTCATATATTTACCAAAATAATAAAGTAGTGTCTCAAAAAACTAAGTTCGCGCCGAAGGTGAATGGAGGACGGCATCGAAGGTGCATGGCGGAGGGCGTCGACACTGGAAGGTGGAAACATATAATAAGCATGGATACTAAAAGTAGGTTTATTGATCTCATATAGTCATATATTTACCTCACATATATTATTTATTTATTTATTTGGGTAAAAGAAAATAAGATATTATAAAATTTTAAAACCCAATTAAACTATCGAACATAAACGAACAAACGCGACATCTGTTCATGTTTGTTCGTTTAACTAAATAAAAAAATTTGTTCGTGTTTGTACATTTATTAAACGAACGAACACAAATGAACTTCCCGTCAAACTGTTCGTTGAAAGTCAGTTCATTTGCAGCCCTACTAGTTTGAATACCTTTTCAAATCATTTAGATGGTTGGTATACTCCTTTCATTTATCTTAGAAGTCATCAATTTTGTAATGTCATCTCGTTTTTACTCATAACGACCTTATAAATCACCATCAACACTCCTTTCATATACCCTAGAACTATGGGCTCTACCTCTTTTACTCTACTCAACAATCATACACACTACCAACGATCACATTCTTACTCCTCTCTTCGGTTACTTATACCGATAACAAAACCCACAATGGGTACCTAAAGGAGTGTCTGTGGTGTACCCGATTTGGGTATGTTACACGCAGGTGCCCCCTCTCCTCCCTAAATAATACAAATGTTGGAATTAAGATCAACAAGTTGGTACAAACGGGAGTGGGATGCGTTAGGTTATTCCACCCACGTGTTTTAGTCATTTGTTAATCTCGGTAGATAAGTTAAACTTTGTTTTGTTTGCTAACAACACCTTAAAATCTTACCGTACTTGATGAAACGTTGATAAAGTTAGTATAAGAGTTTGATTATCATATACAATAAATATATAATATTAACTTTATAAGTTATTTTGTAGTTAAGCAATAATAATAATCGTAGCTAGTAAATCACACAAATAGCAGAGATATTCGTAACGTCCGGAGAGAATATGACGTATACTACAACATATATATTAAATGAACCCAGCCCACATCGATGACCAAGACAATGATGCCATTTATGGATAATCCAAATTGTCGGTTTATAGACACAAATATTAGATTTTAATCACTTGGTTAGAAAAGAGGATGTTTTAAAGATACATAATGTTGCTAGAAAAAAGAAAAAACATGGGTGGCCAACATAATTATTTAATCATGAGCACAACACCGTTAACATAATGATCAGTTTTAGTTTATATGAACGCTTGAATTAAATGTTACAGCTATTGAACTAAAACTTGAGGTCAACTTGAGCTTATTTAATCATGTAGAGCTTGTGGGTATGTTAACAAATTAAGCTCAAGCCTACTAAACTTGAGGTCAACTCATTTCAGCCCTATTTTTTTTTATTTGTTTTCATTTTATTTTGTATTGTGTTTAAGCTAGTTAAGCTACTTTAAATCCATGTATGAAGTTTGGGCTTAAGTCCATTCAAACTCGAGTGTTTTTACCAAGCAGGTTGTTGATGATTTTAGTGTCATCAAGTCACTTTGGTTATTCGGGACTTACTAAAGATGAATGGGAAATAAGAATATAGATCCAAGCACTCACAAATGGCTCGACTCATATACAATCGTAGTTTCGTAGCTCTAGTAATAGGGTTAAGATCCATGTGGGTGCTAAGAGCGATAGTGTAATTACACAACCCAAAATGAAGGGAAACCGGGTCGCTAATTTGGTATGGAAAAGCATTGAAAATCTATATCTATAACTTATAATAAAAGAATTGAACTTTGATGATGTGGCATTCAACGGAGGCCTCAACCCCTCCTTGAATGTGCCACGTGGCATTATGTAGGATTTTTTAATTTTTGAGTTTTTTTAATAAATTCTATATATATTATAATTATTTTAGGAAAAGATAAGAATTTAAAAACAAAATTAAATTTTCTCTCTAATGTTTCCTCCCATAACTTTTAAACGTTAATATATTTTATATATGGGATTTTTTAAAGAAAAAAATTACACCAAATTAACGAGCGTTTTGTTATCTTTCCAACGAGTACCATAGTGCTATATAAAAAACGGAGAAAAAAAAACAACTATTTTTGTAGGGTTTTGTTTTCAAATATATTTTACTCTACAAATAAATCACAAACGATAAACATAACTTCATAGGCAGAGATTCCTTTTTTTTATATTTGAATATGATAACTTATGGCAGAAATTTGTTTAAAATAAATAATAATAATAATAATAATAAAAAACAACTATTTTTGTGGGGTTTTGTTTTCAAATATATTTTACTCTACTAATAAATCACAAACGATAAACATAACTTCATAGGCAGAGATTCCTTTTTTTTATATTTGAATATGATAACTTATGGCAGAAATTTGTTTAAAATAAATAATAATAATAATAATAATAATAATAATATTATTATTATTATTATTCATTAATCATATATTGGCAAATCATTAATTATGTTATCATATTAGATATTTTATTATGTTATATTAGATATTTCAACCCCGGGACACTCCCGGGATAAAAGCTAGTATATAATAAAAGAAAGCCATTTTGATGACATGGCACTTAAGGAGGCATTCTCCTCCTTGAATGTGCCATGTGTCATCCCATGTGGCAATTGGTATTTAAGTTATAAAAAAAACACCATCACCTCTAAAAAAACCCTAGCTTTCCAACCCCCTCTCTCTATCTCTAAGGATCGCCTCTCCTTCCCTTCTTCTTTTATTTTTTGCAGCAGCTATTGGTCCAGAAATCTAACAGAAACGAGCTGTGATTGTTTATTTCGAAGTTCGAGGGTGTGAGTTTTGGTGAGTCTTGGTTCAATTGTGTTTATGGTTGGGTTTTGGGTATCGTTTTTGTGGGTTTTGGAGCCGGTGGTGACTATTGTCATAACGAAAGTATAATATTTAGCTGAAAGTAAAACAAAAACAAGTCATGGATTACTTTATATTATTTAGATAATGGGTATCAAAATATATTTGTTATGGTAATCGCGTTTTGGTCTGGTTTCTCGATTATATAGGTAAGAGTCGTTTTACATGGATGGGAACAAGGCCTGTGATACTGGTTTCATAAAACCTCCTTTTAACTCTATTCCAATCTCTGCGATCACGGTGACAAGGCTGTTGAGGCTACCTATACGTGCAGGCGCAACAGAGAAAGGCAGAGGCTTCTGGCATCCTCCAGCAGGTTCATGGTTAACGACCCCATAGTTCTTATTCTTATATTATTATTTTCTTGTGATAATTAACGTGTGAGATATTGTTTTCGTTAGCCAAGATTGATTATAGACCGAAGAGCATGTGGTTAACATGGCTCAGGGTGCATATGAAGGTGTCAAGAACACGCTTGGAGTCGGTGAGAACCAGAAGCAGAAGAAGTGAGGGATCAATGGGTTCGGGTCAGGGTCAGGTTGGACCTCTTATATGTTTGTAATAAAGTCTATGGTATGATTCAAGTGCATTTGTTATCTTTTTAATCAAATGTATAAATTCGATATAAATAAAATATAACTAATGAAATTGATATTTGAATTGAATTGTGTCTAAGCCATCATCTTCTTAAACTCTTGGAAATCAAGAAATCTTGAAGGTATGTGGTTTTATATTCATCGGCCTTAATCAACATCCGAATCAGGACACATGAAAGACCATTGTGGTGACGGTTGATATTAATAACAATAATAGATCGATGACGGCTGGTCACAGTGGTTAACGATTAGCAATGAAGGACAAAGGACATGATTATGGTTGTTAGGAAGGAAGACGGTGACAGTGATAGATTAGAGTTCCAGCCGGGTCAATCACATCTCGGTAACCAAAGGTAAATCAGTGATCTTTGTTCCTTTTGATAAGTAACAGCGGATGATTTAGCATTTTAGTTTGATGTGGGTGGTTAATTGGTTATTGTTGTCATTAAGAATAGTGGTCAATGATGTCAAGGGGTGGCTGCATGTGATGAATCAACAATCACAGTCTCATAGAGTTTACGTGCATGGCCACATAATACCACGAAGCCTTTTAGATATATAAATCGAAGGAGATAATAACAATAATAATCAGTTAAAAACTAAAAGATACATTTCCAAGAAGAAGAAGTTTAGTTCAAGTAATAATAATAATAATAAATCAGCTCCGTTAGCGCCTAGGAATACGACGTCGTTTCTAATTAGGGCTAAGAAATCAGGTGGAATAACATCTATGGGGTCTCCGTGTCCTGTTAAGCCTGTGGTACACCCTACGCCTGTTTCTTCGCCGTCTAGAGAAGTTTTAGTTGATATGGCTAAGGAAAAATGTGTTAGTGTAGGTGTAGCAGGTAATAAGATTGAAGATGATCATGTGGAAGGTATTATTCGGAAAATATAAGAGAAGGCGAATGTTGTCGTCGAAGGTAGTAAGAATGAAGCTGATATGTAAATGGAGAAAGTTATTTGAATGAAGAGTTTGCTGTGTTTTGACAAAGAATTCTTATTGTGTTCTTTCTTGTATATCTCATTACAAAGAAGAGAAAAAACATATAAATAAAGATTAATACAGGAGCTCAATATGGAAACAAAATAAATAGGGAAAAAGCAAGGATTATGACCAACGGTCATAATTGACTAATTGTCCAAGATGCTAGCTGGAAAGGAGGAAAGAGAAAGAAGTTGACTGTTGACTTTGGCTCTCCTCATTTTCTAACACTCCCCCTCAAGTTGAGTAGTGGGATCTCCAATACTTAACTTGCTAAGACAGTGACTGAATATCTTCGCATTGACGGCCTTTGTTAATATATCTGCTAATTGGTCCTCTGAATGAACAAAGGGAAGCTCTATAATTCCAGCTTCGAGTTTCTCTTTGATGAAGTGCCTATCAACTTCTACATGCTTAGTACGATCATGTTGAACAGGATTCTCTGATATTTGTATTGCAGCCTTATTATCACACATAATAGTACTAGCTTCAGGTTGAGGAAACCCGATTTCCTTCAATAGTTTGCGTATCCAAAGTACTTCTGCTAGACCTCGTGCAATGCCTCGAAATTCAGCCTCAGCACTGGATAAGGCTACAACCTTTTGTTTCTTGCTTCTCCATGTAACAAGATTCCCACCAACCAAGGTGAAGTATCCTGATGTCGATCTTCGGTCTCCTTTGTCTCCTGCCCAGTCTGCATCTGTATACGCTTCGACTCTTAAATGTTTGTTTGGCTGGAAAAGAACCCCATGGCCTACAGTCCCTTTGAGATACCGTATGATCCTCCATACTGCATCCATGTGAGCAACTTGCGGTTTATGCATGAATTGGCTCACTACCCCTACCGCGTATGCAATATCAGGGCGAGTGTGTGAGAGGTATATAAGTTTGCCCACCAACCGTTGGTACCTTTCTTTATCCGTTAATTCTGCTCCTTCTTCCATATATAGTTTCTGGTTAGACATCATTGGGGTGTCGGTTGGCTTGCAGTCAATCATTCCTGTCTCGGCTAGGAGGTCAAGAATATATTTCTTTTGGCAAATAAAGATTCCTTGTTTAGACCTCAGTACCTCAATTCCAAGAAAGTACTTAAGTCTTCCCAAGTCCTTCATCTCAAACTCGTTGAACAATTTAGCCTTTAACTTCCCCATTTCTTCCTCATCGTTTCCTGTAATAATCATATCATCAACATATATAATTAAACAAGTCACAAGTTTACCTCTTCGTTTAAGGAACAATGTGTGATCGGAGTTGCTTTGATGGAAACCATATCCCTTCATTGCTAAGGTAAATCTGCCAAACCAAGCTCGAGGGGATTGCTTAAGCCCGTAAAGAGTTCTTTTTAACCGGCATACTTCATTGGTTTTGAAATTTTCAGTGAATCCAGGAGGGGCGTCCATGTAAACTTCTTCTTTTAATTCTCCGTGAAGGAAGGCATTCTTAACATCGAATTGGTGAAGAGGCCATCCTTTATTCGCAGCAATGGAAAAAAGAACACGAATGGTGTCAATCTTAGCTACTGGGGAAAAGGTCTCTGAGTAGTCAATCCCGTATGTTTGGGTGTACCCTTTCGCTACCAATCGCGCTTTATATCTTTCAATGGAGCCATCTGGTTTGTGCTTGATTGTAAAGACCCAACGACAACCTACTGGTTTCTTTCCTTGGGGGAGGACACATTTCTCCCATGTATTATTCCTAACAAGTGCTTCCATTTCTGTTTCCATAGCATTTTTCCAGTTCTTTGAATCCAAGGCTTGTTCCACTGAATTTGGGAGTTGTTCATTATATAAGGAGGAAGCAAAAGCCTTGGCTTCTCTAGATAAGTTTCCTTTGGCAATGTTTGCCATGGGATATCTAGAAGACTTAGTTTCCTTCTCTGGGGAGTATCGTTTTGGTGGAACTCCTCTGTTGACTCTCGGAGGAAGTTCATATCTTTCAGTTATTTCTTCGTGTATTGGTTCCTCATATTCTTCCTGCACAGTTTGTTCTACAGGAACTTCATAGTTGTTAGTTGTGTCAATATGAGACTCGTTATGTTGACTATCCTCGTATGTTTCATTATTTCGAATATCTTCATTAAGTTGAAAGTTACTTACCTCAATAATTGGACTAGGAGGATCATGGTTAGTGGCAATGATTGCTGGTTCACCTGATTGTGTGGAAGCATGTGACTCATCTTGGGTATTATGATTAATTTCTGGTGACGATGGAAACCAGTTCAACCAATTCAGTGTGTTGGCATACTCTTTCTCCCCCTCACTACTGTGTTGGGAGGTGTAGAAAAATTGGGTTTCAAGGAAATTACAGTCAAGTGTAGTGTACATATGCCGTGTTTTGGGGTTATAGCACCGGTATCCCTTTTTTTCGATACCATAGCCCACAAATACACATTTTTCCGCACATGGACCTAGTTTCCCACGATCAGTTTTGGGTATGTTGACAAAGACAGAGCATCCAAATACCCGAGGTTCTAATGTGAGTGGAGGGGGGAGTTTAGTAAAATCGGAAAGAGCTTGAAGAGGAGTCTTAAGGTTGAGAGCCTTGGTTGGAAGCCTATTGATTAAGTATGTAGCAGTAGCAACAGCTTCAGGCCAAAAAGATTTAGGGACTCGAGATTCAATAAGAAAGGCTCGAGTTATTTCTAAAAGGATTCGATTTTTTCGTTCAGCGGTGCCGTTTTGTTCAGGGGTGTGTGGACAAGTAGTTTGGTGAATAATTCCTTTGTTTTGACAAAATTGTTTCATAGATTCATTTACATATTCTCCTCCATTGTCGGATCGAAGGATTTGAATGTTGGTTTTAAATTGAGTTTGTATCATTGTATAAAACATAGTAAATTTATCAAAAACATCAGATTTGTGTTTTAAAAAATAACACCACGTCATACGAGTACAATCATCAATAAAAAGCACGAAATAACGAATGTTTTGCCCCCCATTAATTTCTGCGGGTCCCCAAACATCAGAATGAATAAGAGAGAAGGGTAGACCAACTCTTGTGTTATTGAATTTATAGGTATGTCTATGGCTTTTAGCTAAAATACAGGTCTCACAATTTAAAGATTTATTGGAAGGAAATAACTTTGGAAATAAAAGATGTAAATAACCTATGGAAGGGTGCCCCAATCTCCTATGCCATAACCAAGCTTCCCTATTTGTAGTCCCATGAGCAAGCATCACACTTCCATGTTGAGTCACTTCTTCCACATAATATAACCCTTGACGTTCAGTGCCACGCCCAATGATCGCCCCCGTCCTGATATCTTGAAGGATACAAAACGTGGGGTGCATTATGACAGTGCAATTTAATTCCTTTGTCACATGGCTAATGGACAATAATTTATGTGACAAAGACGGTACATAAAGACAATTTGAGAGCTTAAGAGTTGGAGTTATTTCAACAGTCCCTCCCCCTTTAACGGGTATGGCCTCCCCGTTGGCGGTCTTTATATGATTGATCCGCGGTTTGTTTTTTGAGACAATATCGTTAGGATCAAATGTCATGGTGTCAGTCGCACCACAATCAAATATCCAAGATTGATCTAAATTATTATACATTTGGGCCACATTAGCTTGTCCAAGATTCTTAATTTTTTTAATTTTAAAAAATGATTTCTTATTTAAACAAAACCCTTTTTTACGTTTGGTTTTCCTTTGTTTATAAAAGAGACCTTTATTCCAACTTTTTGTTTGTTTAGTTGCAAAACCATTAGCATCTACCTCTTTTTTTTGTTGTTCATAAAAAACACTTTTATCACAAGGTTTTGTGGGTTTGGTTGTAAGAACAGTTGTTTGTTCTTTTTGGCCAATGTTCTCAAAATAATCAACCATTTTAATTTTAGAATGCATAAAAAAGGGGTCTGAGGAGTTTTCCCCAAACCCGATACCTCCTTTGTTGTCCGAGTATCCATCGCTTCCACCGCCGGCGTAGGCTATGCCATCGAAACCACCGTTCCAGTTTCCAAAAGCATGTTGGTTGCCGCCGCTGTTGGTGACTTCTACCCGTGATGATGAACCGATTGATTTCATATTTTGGTCTGACCGGCGCTGACCTTTCGAGCCACATCCGGTGCCGCCAGTTTTGTTCGCTCCAGCAAGGCTTGACATCACACCTTGTTGAGATGTTGGGAATTGAGAATTGAGGATATTTTTTAGTAGATTTGCAATCTGAATTGACAGATTATTGATGCTTGCTTCATTGTCGGTAGACATGGCTCGCTGTTGGGTTTGAATTGTTTTTTGAATGAGATGTAGTTGATGAGCGAATGAGATGATCCAAGAATCATTCATGGCTCTGATACCATGTTTTGACAAAGAATTCTTATTGTGTTCTTTCTTGTATATCTCATTACAAAGAAGAGAAAAAACATATAAATAAAGATTAATACAGGAGCTCAATATGGAAACAAAATAAATAGGGAAAAAGCAAGGATTATGACCAACGGTCATAATTGACTAATTGTCCAAGATGCTAGCTGGAAAGGAGGAAAGAGAAAGAAGTTGACTGTTGACTTTGGCTCTCCTCATTTTCTAACATGCTGTAGTAAAAGTTTTGTTCGGATGAAATAGTTTGACAAATTGGTTGCGCCATGTCCCATGCATGAATTGGAGCTATCTGTCTTCAAATATTATGTATATGCAAACAACCAAAACAATATATAATTATTATTTATATATATATAATACATTGTTAATTGTTAATTTTAAAGTGAAGAACTAGCTACAAGAAACGTATATATAATATTAATTGTTTTAGCTATGATAATAAGACAGTTATACGGTTTGCTATAGCTAAAAATCACTACGTAAAAGTTTATTTTTAAGGTTAACTGTTTTGTACACTATTTTAGGTTAAGTGTTAACATTGGAGTTATACATGTTAATTGTTTTAGGTTAGGTGCTGTCTAAAGCTTTTCTCCATGTAAATGTGAAGTGCATCATTGTATTTCTTATGTAAAGTTGATAGTCATATTAGATTTGTTAACACCGGGACGCTCCCGGGGTATAATCTAGTTATTAACTATAACATTGTAATTAAGGGTGACAACGGTCAATATGAAAAAATGGGCTATGGATCAGCTAAAAGCCTAAAACAAACCGTAATATGATACATGTCAATGCAAACACGACAAATTCATGAACTTGTTAAACACATAAACAACTTGTTTAGCAAATGGGATATCGTTTGAGAGTTTTTAAAAATTCACAGTTACAGTTTAGATACAGTCATTTAAAAAGTGCTAAAATTTACAATTTAAAAATATATTTATTCTTCATTTTTTTCACATTAACATCTGATAATATAGAGCCAAACAATATGACCCAACTTTGTTAGTTGGAAGTTAACGATAAAGAAACAAAAAACGATTAGAACGATACCAATTACAAAAAAAGAAAAAAAAAGTTTTGTTTAAGGTAATTGGATGTTGAGTCAGGTTCATGTTGAAAAATTCAACCCGTTAACCTGAAACCTATCAACCTACCAACCCGACAAATGTGTTGGATAAGATCACAATTCTACTATAAAGAAGATCATGAAGCGGGCTTGCTATTAGCTAAGCACACAAGGTGTTCGATAAAATAACCGAGAAAACATTGTGATGACGTTGAGGATGGAATTGTACGTTATACAGGCAGGGGCGTAGCCAAGTACAACCCAAGGTGTGCGGCCGCACACCTTGAAAAAAAAATTAGTGTATTTTATAGGTGAAAATCCCGATCGCACCCCTTGAAAGTTTGGAAAAAGCCCCCGATCGCACCCCTTGAAAAACAATCCTGGATCCGCCACTGTATACACAGGCAGCGAAGGGAATAGAGATTGTAAGAATGTCGGTATCATTAATATGGTTTCAGACCTGATCTCAGTTGCTCTATTTTGTATAAAAAATTATCAACAAGGAAGTGTGTTTAATGGAATGGTTGACCCGACCCGTTTAAGTACAACCCAAATTTTATTTACTCATAAAGTACTTAACATGTCTACTTCAAGGCCACATGTAACCCTCCTATTGGCTTTATATCTTTTGATGTCTAAAGGTTTATCCACTGGCCCATACCGATGATCTGGGATCCTACTTTTGTAGGATTGGGTTAAATGAACTTTGTGGTGTAGATTCATCATGTTTATCATTAAATAGGACCAAAATCAATCTTAGGTATAGCTCAATCTTGCATTGATCACCATATTCTTGTTTAAAGAATTAAGAAAAATGGAAGCTTGCTTTCTTTCTTCAATTTTTTTCACAAAATCACTGGAAGTTGTCAATCCTTCAATCATATCTAGAATCTTTGGGCAGCCCAAGAGATCATCTTCCAACTTTCGGTCTAGGAAAAATGGCACTCACTTCACTACAACATGTAAATTTTTCATCCGGTGCTAAACAGGTCGTGTTCGTGAGCTGATGGTTCAAACACGACCCATTTAACCTTGATTTTATTAGTCTTTGTGCAATATACTATATAGGTACAAAAGTACAATAAATGCAAGCGATTTAAATGGGTCAACTCGCAAGTCAATCCATACCCAACTCATCTAACCAAACGTGTTGGTGGGTTTGACCCGAAACTGACTCGAATTCATCTAGACTAACCCAAAGTGGTAAACTTTTAAGTTTGTGTCATATTTTATTTTCATGCCAAATTCACACCCGTAGGTAAAATAACATAATAGTGAATGTCTCCTTATTAATTGTCTTACTTTATGTTCATTTTTCCAGGGTTTTTTTTTCTTTTTGAGTGTGATAATAATTTGTTTATTATAGGTTGTCAGTCTCGGTCAGATTCGTCATCATCCTCATCGGGGGATTGGGAAAATAGGTTTCTTGATACCGATTGGCGACTATTCAGAGCAAGGCTAGTAGCCGGAGAATCTTCACCAACTGATGATCCTCATACCATAGTGAACCAACCACAATCTATTTCAATAGGTGACAAATGGGCCCATACCATAAATGAGCCTGAAAAAGGTTGTTTGCTCATTGCGACCGAGAAACTAGATGGGGTACACATCTTTGAAAGGACAGTTGTCCTTATATTATCCACGGGCCCACCAGGCCCAATGGGCATCATACTCAACCGCCCTTCGCTTATGTCAATCAAGGAAATGAGGTCAAATGTGCTAGATGTGTCGGGTATATTTTCCGACCAAACATTGTTCTTTGGTGGGCCTCTTGAAGAAGGGCTGTTTTTGGTGGAAGGGGATGAAAGGGTTAGGAATAATGGTGTGTTTGATGAAGTAATGAAAGGGTTGCATTATGGGACCAAAGAGAGTGTAGGTTGTGGTGCTGAGATGGTGAAGAGGAATGTGGTTGGTGTGGGCCAGTTTAGATTTTTTGATGGGTATTGTGGGTGGGAGAAAGAACAGTTGAGAGGTGAGATAGGAGCTGGATATTGGGCTGTTGCTGCTTGTAGCCCAAATGTAATTGGGCTGGGAACTGTAGGAAGTATTGGGCTTTGGGAAGAGGTTCTTGGGCTTATGGGTCAGAAGGAAGTTTGGTAATTTGTGGCTCAATGCAATCTTCCAAATTTAGTCAAAACTGTGTGAAGTGACATTTTGTATAGTTGTGGTCCATAACTGATAATGAAGTTGTTTGGTAGTTTTATTAATGATAACATTGAATTTTTAAACTATTGAATAGACACCATAACCGTAAGCATGTGTAGTTCATCAAATTATTAAAGAAATGTAAAGAAGAAAGAACTATTGTAAGAAGTATTATTGTTCAGGGTATTTAATTCAGCTTTTCAGCAAGATTATTAGAAAACAGTTTTATATGTACTTTTTATATTCTGTACGTGTTTGTTAGGTGGATGGGACGCTATCAGAATTGGTCACGGGTACCTCACTACTAGTACGGTAACACCACCACCACCCATAAGTGGTCCCGTAAACCAAAATCTGGTTGTAGTTAACGGGCTTGTACCCGTGACTTTCTCTATTCCCCTTTTGTCTTTTTCTCTATTTTATTTCCAGTGGAGTGCTGCCTCCAAAAAACTGTTTCAGTGAAGTGATGTGACAGTGTAGGATTGGTAGAAATCAGTGAAGTTAAAAAAACCTAGTGGAACACCCTGTCCCCCTTATATTCTATATTTGTTTATTTATTTATTTTAGACATGAAACTTTTAAGTATAACAAAGTTTTAAGATATTACTTTTTGTAAAAAGTTTAGTGTAAAAAGTATTTTAACATAAAAAGTATAAGTATTTTGCTTTATGATCAAAATAAATCAATGGATGAGATTAAAAGGGGCAAAGTATACGTTGAGTTTCCAAAAGAGGGGGAGAAGGACAAAATAGGTATAACCCACAATGGTTGAGTTCCACCCCCATTTTTTTAACGTCCATAACTTTTTCATACGACATTATTTTAAAAAAAACACACAAAAAAACAAACATTTTATCCTCTTTCATTTGCATACCATATTGCTATATTTAAAAAAAATTGCTGGGTTGATACTACTACTTGCGTCTAAATGTAAAAACTTGATATTATTACTTGTGTTTAAACATTTTGAATATAACAATAGCTTTTTGTTTTTTTAGTTTATTTCTTTGTTAGGTGGAGAGCCACGAGGTTGGAAATCAATTTGAATCAATGTGAGAACAGTAATAATTTTGTTTCTTATGTTTGTCTATTTTCGTGAGGTGAATAATAACTCGAGGTTCGAAGATCACCTTCATTAACCTTCTTTGACATTCTTTCATGGTTTTGCTAACTAGAGGTTCAAAGATCACCTTCGTTAACCTTATTTGACATTCTTTCATGGTTTGGCTAATATCTTCTTTCACCTCATGTGATGGTGGGATATTGTTGTCATTATATTCCCACAAACTAGTTCCTTGAAAATTATTAATTTATAAAGAAAGATAATCCTTATTACCTACTTATATGATCAATCGGTAAACCTGCTTATATGTATGTAAAAACTTGATATTACGTACTTGCGTTGAAACAATAATAACTTGCGTCTAAATGTAAAAACTTGATATTTACTTACTTGCGTTTTAGCATGTATAACTTGCGTTTTATCATTTATAACTTGTGTTTGATCAGGTCGTTTTACCAAGTCGTCTTATCAGGTATAACTTGCGTTCTAAAACGCAAGTATACCCTCAATAAAACGCAAGTTATCAACCCAGCAAATTTTTTTTTAAAGTATAGATATATGGTATGAAAATGAAAGAGGATTAAAAGCTTGTTTTTATGGTGTAATTTTTTTAAAAAATAATGTCGTATGAAAAAGTTATGGCCATTTTAAAAATGGGGTGAAACTTTAATGACGTTAACAATTACCATCATGCCCCTGATTATCAAATTTAATTCTACGCTCCATATTGTTTCTTACACTTTTTACAATAACGAGCTTTTTACGTTAGCCTCACCCTTACTTTTTATTAAGCAATGTTTTTAATAAACATGTTATCTTTAATTCTTTATCTGTTTCGAAAGTACATATTAGGCATTACATACGCATATTTGTGTGTGCGCATACGCGTATAAGTGTATAACGAATAAACGCATCCAATTAAATTTTACTTGTAAAAAATCTCATACAATGTGTAATTTAACAACTAGATGTAAAACACCATTTGAAAATTCCTGATAGCTTGTAACGTGTTATTTATTCCGTCTCTCCATATAAAATATTATCTCTTTCTTTCACCTACACAACTCAACTCTACTTAAAATTTAACACTCATTCACAACCCAACCCAACCCAACCCAACCCAACCCAACCTAAAAATATTTTTCTTAAACGTACTTAGTTTTTAATAAAATTTATATCAGGATGTTCACAAAAAAAAAGTTAAGAAATACACTGTATTTAGTTTTATTTTTTAACTTAAATATTATAAATTATTTAAGTAATTAAGTTAGTGGGGGTTTAGTTTGGGTTGCAACCATGGTTGCTCTACCAACCTGGTTGCCAAAATTAATTTCTTTTTTTGATTTTTTAAATGAATCATGTTTTTGTCTTCTTTTGTTTTATTGGTGACTAACCCAACTTTTGGTTACTAATGGGGATAGTCTAAAATTTGAGTATTTATAAGCTTATAAAATTAAAATGTTATATAAAATATTTTACACCTGGACCAATGTTTATCCAGTAAAGAAAATATTCTTTTCATCCAAATTAACGTTTTACTGAACAAAACTTGCTTTGTAATTCGGATAATTATTGGCATGGAAGAAACCTAGGCCTATAAACGAACACGGAAAATGATCTTCATGTTTACTCGTTTAACTTCAGATAAAGAAATGATCAAATCTTAGGGTAACCAGTCTCTAATACTTATATTTACTTTTCTTAACCTTTGTACATGAACACAGTTTTCTTATTTGGGTTCCTTAGTTAATAAAAAAATAGTGTATTCGTGTCAGTATAATTGTTTATGTTCTTTTATTAGATATATAAACAAACAGAGCACGCATGTAAACGAACACACGTTAACATCAATGTGTTAGGTTGTAAAAATAAAACTAAACTAAACTGTTTTGAGAGATATTTTAGTTTGATAAAAGTACTCTAAATTGTAATGAACCTAAAAACTTTAGGAATAAAAAGAGAACTCAAACACACTTAAACTGACAAACATAAAACGCAAACAAACGAACATAAACAGAGGTAAACAAACTAATATATAGAAATTTTTATAAGTAAAAATTTCATTTCACTTAAAATTATTCTTCCGACGTTCGAGGCAAATCTCTTGCGCGCTAAATCTCCGGAATTTTAAGTCATAGCTAATATAATTTCCATCCATAACGAAAGATTGTGAATTCATTTGTAAGAAAAGAAGTGTTACAATGTTGTTCGTTAAAAAATCATTGTTTCTAACATTTGAGTGGTCGCCCCAATCAACATAGTGAGATTTTGAATGATAATTTATACTACACTAATTCCTATAACTAAATGACTCGGGGCTTCCTTTGGATTTGGATTACGGAACTAAAAGGGAGAGATCGAGCTTACTTTGTGTTGGCTCATATAATTATTTGACCTGCTTTCGCAAACAGATAAAAAGTTGCGCGGAAATTAAAAGAAGCAAATGTTGTTAGTTTCATTAGTTAATTTAAGTATGAATTTTAAATATGTATTTAATTTAATCTGTTGAAATCCACGATTGGATTGAAATTCGTATGGGTTAAAGTTTTTTGAGTCCTAGTTGGTCTAGATTATTTATTTCTCTAGGTGAGTGAACACCAAGACGGTGATAAGGCTTGGGAAACGGCTTTGATCGGAATTCAAGTCTTAGAGCCAGCAGGTTTTACACATAGGTGCGGGTCACTCCCTGTTAATCACTCGTCCGAGCACCTGTGTGGTCTTCCCTGTGAATGCCTAGTCAGACTATGAGCCATTGTGGACACGGTTAAGATAACATGCACGTCTGACCGGAGTAGGGTAGTGGATTTCCCAATACAGAAGATGCCACCAATGATTGCATAAACGAAATTCTTCATTAAAAAAATATAAGCTTCTAGATGTGACTGATGTACTTTAAACTTCTGCAACTATTTGTCTTTCAAGTTACAAAATTTCACAAGAAATGTCCCCTACCAATTAAGTATTTTTTGAAAAGTTGTAGATAAATTTAAAAGTAGCATATGCATCCGTCTAGCTTTTTACGTGAGGGAAAGATGCTTAGAATGACTGAATGACATACATATACTGGGTCACAATTCTATTAAATTATATTAATAAAAGTTTTAAAGATACACCTTTCATACATTAGGGAAATAGTAGTATACAACCTGGTATAAATCAAAACGAAAATAAACATAAATACGATTTTATGTCAATAAATTGATTAAAACCGGTGTCTTCGATAAGAACTTGAACCGTGTCTTCTTCTACGATTTCTATTTCGTCTTTAACGAGACTTGAATCGCGTTTTCTTGTGCGACCGTTCTCGGCTACAAGAATGGACAAACTAATGTTGATGATTGTGGCTGAGTATTTGTGTTCACGAATATCTTAAAACAGCTTTTGCGCATCTACTCAAGATAACACATCTTTTTCCTGTGGTACAACAACCTAAGCAATCTAAATTGTGGAAGAAGGTCACACACCCGAGGTTAAACAGGGTAAAATTGTAGTGTTAGAACTTGAAACAAATAATGATGGCATGGTAATGGAATCGAATCAAGAGTACTTTATATAGTCTATAGTATACAACATATGAGTCTTTTCTTCTCCAATAACCATTCACATGCGCATTTCTTTTTTATTTTTCTATTTGTATTTTTTCTAGTGTTCTCACATAAGGCACATAGCTTGCTAAGCATACAAGAGTTGACGGGGAGTTAAGAGTCAATTAATTAAAGACTTAACACTCTAACAAAAACCAATCAAATGTCATCAAGAACTCTACTTAGGAGTTTCACCATATGAAGAGTAATACTTTTAATAACTTAATTTTCATTCACCAAATTTTAAATCTAATCTATAATATACTATAACGCATTTCAGATGACATTTTAACATACCCAAATGTTAAGGGGCTTTTAGAATTTAATGCATAAGGTACAACGCTAAAATCAGGGCCGGCCCCAGGGTTCACAATTGTTTTCTTTACGTTTTTTTTGTGTTATTATTTTTTATAGTTTTTTAATATTTACATAACGTCGTTTAAAGAAAACTAGTTTATACAATTCGCTAGGGTTGAAGGGCCTTTTTTCTTAGATCGTCTGAGATACTTGAATCCTCAGGACCAGCTCTGCCTAAAATGAAGGTAAATTAGTCTTTTAAACACTAATTAAACTCTAATCTCCTCACCTTAATTATACTTTAGTTCCTTCAAGTTTACTCAACTTTTGCGTATTTAAATAATAATTACACTGTTTCCCCTTATTTTAAGCACGATTTTTTAACGGAAATAATTTTTTCATACGTCAATACTTTTTTTCTCAAAAGAACAAGATAAAAATAAGCATTTTACTCTCTTTAATTTAAATATAGTATTGCTATTTTTTAATTTAAAAAGTTGATGTGTTACATGAATAACATTTTCTAGGGATGAGCAATAACTGAACTGTTAAACAAAATTGAACAAAAACCAGAGGAAACCGAACTGAAATAAACTGGAAACTGAATTAACCAAAAACCAAAGTAACATAAAATCGGTTATCAATTTTTTATACCCTTAGTTAACCAAAATAACCAAACCAAAACCTAACAATTCATATGTTCATATATTTTAACTTTTATACCTCATTTCATTATACCCACATTTAATGTGCTTCTAAGCAAAAAAAAAAGGATGACAAACATTGCTTTTTGTTATTAATTAAAATTTATTGAACCGTAAACCGAAATAGAACCAAATAAATCGAACCAATTAACTGAATGGTTAATATATTCGATTAACCGATGACTTAGATTTTGGTTTTGGTTGAGGCTAATAACCGAACTGAAACGAAGCATGAACACTTTTAGGGACTGTTTGGTAGGATTTGTCTGATTAAGTGTTGAATCATTAAAAGGATCTAAATGGTTCAGCACCCCTTGTTAGCTAAATGGTTAAGAGCTTAATGGAACCATGTTTTTTTTGTTGAAACAAACACTCTTAATGCTGAATGATTAAGAGTTAAATAATTAAGAGTTTTATTAAGAGGCTAACAAACACCCCCTTAATGGTATTTGTGTTATTCGTTGCATCGTGCGGACACCCTGCTACTTTTCCAACATACACGACCAACTACCAAACAAATCTCACGTATTTGTGCCACACAAAATTAGAGACAGCACGCGACGGTACAATCTTTGTATGGTGATCTCCATTTCACATGAAAGACAAATGTTGTCGGGAATATAAGACATGACACCATAACCTAATTAATATTTAGTGTAAAGGAGACAGTCACACCGCTTATGCAAAAAATTATTGTGAAATTTCTCGACAAAGGAAGTGCTTCTATTTTATAATTACCATCTCAACCGATGCTGGAGAACATCGTGACAGGGCCGGTGATAATGGGGTGTGGAGAGGACTCCCGGCCCGGGTCCAATTTCTAGAGGGGCACTTTGAGCGGCAATGAGTGTTTTCTTCTGCAAGTATTTTCTTTCTGTTTTCGACTCAAAAAAAAAAGATTTCATCTTGAACATCACTGGATATAAACACAAGAAGGTGAAGAATAGATAATGAACAAGATGAAAAACTAGATTGGAAAAATACAGCAGAATTAAAAAAAAAATGAAGTGTGTTACTTGAGATTTGGGTTGTGGTACAGTAGTTGTGCAGCTTTTGCAGTAAATTTTAATATATAGTAGTACTACAAAACAGTAATTGTCTCACGCTTTTGCACATGGTGCAAGTCAAATTCATTTTTTATTAATGAGCTTTTGAAATCTAGACATAAGTATGGCCCTTCAAATTATTATGGAATTTTAAGAAATTGTGGTTTTTTTTTAATGGCCAACGAATCAAATTCCGAGCACTCTCGGGTACCCTTTTGGCGAATCAGGTACTCGAGAGTACCCGGGCCACCAATTGCCACCAATTCCCGGGAAAGCCCGACCACTCACCCGCCCGAAGGCACAACAGTGAAATAATCGGTAAAACCGGTCGAGATCAGGACTTGAACCCAAGTGATAGCAATCAAGACACGCAACGGATAGATAATTTGAAATTAAAACGAAACGGACAGATCTAACGGTTTCTTGTGATACAGAAACACCACACAAGAAACACGATAGGGCAAACTAAACGAGAATCAAGATACAGATACACCACTTGACTCTAATTTAGACTCCAAGAACACCATCCAAGATGCCACTCTTGAACTAGCATGGAAACAATTAATCAACCTAAAAATCCATTGAGATCAATTAACCCAAAGAGAAAAACTCTCATTCATAAACTAAAACTCACTCTCTTCTCCATTAAAAAGTTCAATACATATAGGAAAATAAAACAACTACCACTAAAGAAACTAAAAAGCAAAGTACTACTAATTATGCTTAAAGTACAACTACAAAAGCATGAAAATAAACCGCTGTTGGCTACGTGGGCTTCCCATGGCTTGCATGAATTTCTCATTTGAATAACTATCCACTTGACCAATTGGAGCAAAGTGTACGTTGATCCATATGTATATCACCAAGCCAATAGCCGGGTCATCCCTCATTTCCTCTCCACCAATGTTCTCTAAATGTAGCTAGTGGAAATTGAACCTAAGCCTCCCATAAGAAACTTTAGACCCTCAACCAACTGAGCTACAAGTGTTGGACTTGTGGTTTTTTTTATTAGCCAATTACCCAAACATATTAATTTTTATAATTGTTATGACACTTTCAGTTCTATATTAAGGACACCGGTTCAACGTTCGCTTCAGTTATAAAAACATTACTTAAAAGATCCAAGACTAAGAGGTACATATTTCGTGGCTCGGTACGGACACCTGAATTTTCAGGGACGGCCCTGCATCGTGAAACAAGATTTCAACTTATCTTTTGATTTCCATGGACCACAATACAAATGAATACGTCTAGTTGCTAAAACAGTTAAAAAAACAACGTGATGTGGAACACTCTCCCTCCTTTGTGAAAGAGATTAATAAAAGGTGAAGTAGAGAGAACCATATCATAAAGTCAACCAATGAAAAACAAGGGTGGACTAGAATGATAAAATAAGAGTTTTTTTTTTTCTTTCCTGAAATGTGTTGGTGAAAACTTAAATCGGTAATTTGAAAAATATTTACCAGAAATTGGTGTTTTTGAAAAGTTAGTATTTATTCACTATTGATTTAATTAGATAAAAATAAATTTTATTCAAAATTATGTTCTTTAACAAGGTTAAAGAAAAAGTTGCTAATAAAATTAACATTTTGTTGGATATGAAATTTTATAAAAAAAATTAACATTCTTTTAAATTCTTTTAACCAACATGTTAATTGCTTAAAAAGGTTAGAGGTTATGGTTTGAAATTTTGGGTTTGGTAATTCTTGCCTTTAACATGGTGGAAAAATCTAAACGTAGAGGACTATATCTTTTTCATCTCCACTACTCTTGAGAAGTTCACACCAAATCAAGAGGTCCATATATCATTGGTGGCCTGGATGACTAGATACCTTGTTGAGGATAATAAAATAACACGGTATTGTGGACGGTCGTCCTACTAGTTCTTTCCAATATTTTTGTTAAGAGTGTCACACCCTCAAATTCCACCTGTAAGGTTGTACCTTGAGGCGTGTGACATACCATGATCAAGTTATTGGTCATGATGAACGACCACTATATGAGTTTGAAATAAACATTTCTCATTCAACATGAGCTTAAAACAATTTGAAAAGTTGTACAGCGGAAGCAGCAAAATAAGCTTAGCAAAAGTAAAGTGTGTCAAGTGCAAAGACAAGCGCTAAACCTATAAACTATGACAATCAAATGTATATTTGAAATGTTTGATAATCATGCATGTGACTCCTGAATGCATCATAGTCCGTGTGTACCTTAGCAACATGAGAAAACATGCTAAATAGAGTTAACACAAAGGTTGGAGAGTTTATATGTTTTGTAAGTAAAAATGAGTGTATGAAAAAGGTAAGTGTTTAGATCCACATATATAAACTACTTATCTAATGCTAACTAGTCGTTCACGTTATGTTTGTATGCCTTTCCCGCCATGTTCATCACAAAATATGACAATGCGTGTTAGGACAATTATGCACCCACTCGACCTCTAGTCGAGACAGGTGAAGTTTGTCAGACCCAGTATATCTATTCAAAATTTCCCCATCTACGTACACGCACATACTAACGGTTCGAGTGTGTAAGTATTTTGTGTGATGTGTTTGCACTAGAGTAAACATGTGATAAGATACCAAAATGTGATTCAAAAATGTTTGCGACACGTTTCTCTCCAATCGGAAAACAAATAAAAGGTGTCTTGAATCTCACCTATGTTTGCGTAGTAGTGAGTGGTAAAGTATTATGTATTTGATAATACCCCTCAAATGTATTACTAGTGTTTATACATCTATACTATATATAATACATTTTATAAAGGTATTCTAAAATGCTTAAAAGTTAAGAACTTTTTTTCTTTAATGCATAAGATACAACCATAAAATAAGGGTAATTAGTTTTTTAAACACACTTACACACTTTAATACGCTCATCTTAATTACACTTTAAATTCTATAACTAAGCTTTTGCTTAATTAAATAATAGTTACACTTTTTATTTTCCTAATTTTAAGCTAACTACCATGTGATTTTTAAACAACCATAATTTTGTCATAGGTTAATACTTTAAAATAATTACATCATAAAAAGAGCATTTTATTCTCTTTAATTCGAGTATAGCATTGTTATTATTTTTAAGTTAGAAAAATTGATGTATTACGTGATTAACAGTATCTAGGGGTGAACAATAACTGAAAACAAACAAAACCAACCAAATCGGTTGAGAACTGAATTAACACACACAAAAAAAAAACAGAATTAACTTAAAACCGTTGTTGGTTTTTTTGTACATTTTGTTAACTGAAATGAACCAAACTGAAACTGAGCAATTCATATTCTCATATATTCTTAGTTTTTATACCTTCATGTCATGTACTTTTAAATAAAAATTTTAGCCAAAGTTTGGTTTTTATTATTAACAAAAATTAATTGAACCGAACTAAAATCCAATATTCTTACAAAATAAACTGAACCAATTAATAATTGGTTAATAAGACCGATTAACTGATGACTTTGGCTTCGTATGAGACTAATAGCCGAATTGAATCGAACCATACACACATTTAACAGTGTATGTGTTCCCCAACGTATCATGCGGTACATCCTGCTTGCACCTTTTAAATCTATACATATAATAAACCAAAGCCGTTTTAATGACATGGCACTTAAAGAGGCATTCTCCTCCTTGAGTGTGTCATGTGTCATCCCATGTGGCATTGTGATATTTTAGGAAAAAAATAATTTAAAAACAAAATTAGATTTTTTTCTCTTATGTTTCCTTCCATAATTTTTAAATATTAATATCTTTTATATACGAGATTTTTTAAAGAAAAAAATTACACCAAATTAACGAGCGTTTTATTATCTTTCCAACGAGTACCATAGTGCTATATAAAAACGGAGAAAAAAACGACTATTTTTTGTTGGGTTTTGTTCAAACAGGAAAAAAAACACAAAGTGTTCAGGTAAATAATTACAAATCAGTAAATATGAATTCTATTTTCAACATGCGTTAGCATTGGAGTTATACATTGTTTTAGGTTAGATATTAATATTAGAGTTATACATTGTTTAAGGTTAGGCGTTTACATTGGAGATATATTTTTAATTATTTTAGGTTAGCTGCTATCCGAAGCTTTCATGCATGTAACTGTAAAGCACATCATTCTATTTCATATGTAAATTTAATATGTCATATTAGATTTTTCAATCCGGGACGTTCCCAGTGTATAATCTAGTGTAAAAGATATATAAAAACAATAAAATATGAATAAATTTGTAGTCACGCTAAAAAAACATAAAAGATGAGAAGGAATCTAGAAGTCATGAATGATAGGTGACATATAGATACATAAATGTGTATCTACACATCTTTCTCTTTCTATATCTTATTTCTCCCATAACCCATAAAATCATTTTCCAAAATTCTCTTTCCAACTTAGATTTGCCAAATGGGAAAATCATCAAATAATAATCGAATCACAACAATTCACGTACCTCCTATTAAATATCCAACATTTACAGATTCACAAACTCATTCATGCCTTCCTTTTCTTTCTTGATTTCTAGAGAGAGAAACTAACACTTCCAGATTTTGAGAGAGAAACATAGGAGAGGGATCTCTCTCTCTCTCTCTCTCTCTTTCTTGATCATAAAAATCTTGCCTTTATTGTATACCCATCTGTTTATTGATTATTTAATTTCATAGAAGCCATGAGACACCTTGATTATGTTGCTGCCTGACTTTTTTTCTTCCAAGTTTGGATTTTTTTTTTATGATTTGGTAAAGGACTGAAGGTATGAAGTGTATTCTTGTTTAATTTCCTAGTTTTTGTTTTTTTTTTAATTTTTATTATTGTTGTTATTAGAAGGGTCTTCGATTTGTTCAATGCTTGATGTTGTTGATCAGTTCAAAGAGTGATTTATTTTTTTTAACAAATTCCGTACAGTATATGTATATGTATCTGATTATTTTTCATAGCAAGTTGACTGTTATTTCTGTCTAAATTACAGCTTTAATTTGCAAAAAAAAAAAAATGAGAGATGTGGATAATATTTGGCAATTTAAGATAAAAATATTATCATCATAATTCATACATAATCTTGTTCATGATTAATTATTAGTCACACTTTGTTATGCATATATTTCAGAAATGATGGTTTGTTTGAGACAAATATTAGGTAGGATTGCTTGAAAGGTGTTTTAGTCCTTGATTCTTCAAAAGTGTAACATAATTTTAATTTTTTTTTGTAAAGTTCTAGAAGAATGCTAAAGTTTTTTGCAGGAACAAGTAACATTGGATGATATTTAGTTTATGTTCACAAACACTAATGTTAATTTGCACAGAAAAAATGATGGATTGTGAACTTTTATTGTTATTATTATTATGTATTTATTTATTTATTTTTGTATTGATGTGAATTTGTTGTTTCTTAATTTGGTTGCAGAATTATGGGAGCCAAAGTACAATCTAAAACATATTTTCCAGGTTCTATGACGGATCTAAACACCGGTTTTCACAATAGTGTTTGGGATCTATACCATGATGACAGAAGTCACAAGCTTCCCACCGCTGTAACCGGCCAGCATTATGACTACTTTCTAACACCACAACCCATGGATGGATACAACGGATACGCCAAACAGCAAATCAGGCAAACTATTTTAAACCAAGAATCAACCTTCAAGCATCAGGTCTGCTTTTTTCATTGATCATGGGTGTATTTTCTTTTGTTTTTTGGATTTTGTGATGTTTATTTATGCAGTTATCGCGTTCCATTTCATTCCAGCTCCAAGAACTTCATCGGTTGTATAAAAAACAGAAAGACTTGATGAATCCCATGTCAACAGAATCATTAAACATGGGTCATTTTCTAAATCAAGTGCCCTCTAGTTTTCCTCAAATGAATTCGAGTTTTAGTCGAGCGTCTACTTCAGGAACTGACAATAAGGGGAAAGGTACATTACAAGAGTTCAGTCCTCTCATTTCAAAAAGCGGTGTTTTTGAAAGACGGGTAATTGACCTGGAAGCGCCTGCTGATGTGGAGACGAGTAACAAAGGGAAACCTTTTAATTTGGCTGACTTGAATGAACCAATCCAGGCGGAGGAACGGGAAACAGCCTTTTCAGCATTCTTTAGTAACAGAATCAAAGCCGACCGTCTTGTAGAGGAACCATCTGCAAAAAGAACTTTATTTGGTATTGAAATTGGTGAAAGAAACCACACATCGTCTTTCGTTTTGCCATGGAGAAACGCTACTTATCATCACAACAATTGGCTTAACTCCTTCGGTTCAACAAGCCAAGCCCCCGGGTTCTCTGATGCCACTTCAAGATTGACTTCAAAGTCAACGGGTCAAAATGCGTTTGTTGACTTAGGTTTTCTAAATGGTTCCAGTTCCAAAGGTTCTGTAGCTGATAATCTTGAAGAAATTTGTGCTCGAGATAAAAACAGGTTTCTCGACATGTGGAAGAACCGTGAAACCCCTGAACAAAGACTGCCACCTTGGCTTACATCAAAACCTGGTTTGCAGACAGAACAGATCCAAACAAAAGTTCATCATATTAACTTGGATTCGTTGCAGAATCATTCTCAGCAGTTTTTCAAGAAAACTGAAAATGCAGATAGTAACGATACCCGCAATCTCAACAAAGAAAAAAATGATAACACACAGAGCGTTACAAAAATCCTTGGCGTCCCGATTATTGACAAAAAAGTTGAAAATAATTGTGAATCAAAGGATATTAAGCATCATATTGATTTAAATTTATCTCTTGATGAAGAAGATTGTTCTCCAGCAGCACCGTCTTTCCCTGAGTCCGTTGTCAAGATTGCTACAATGGAGATAGACTTAGAAGCTCCAGCAGTTCTTGAACCTGACCCGGATGATGGATCCATGGATGATACCCATACGGATCTTGTTAAGGGTGCAGCCGAGGCAATTGTATCCATTTCATTCTCCCAGCCGCCATCCAGCGACACTCTGCTTTGGTTTGCTGAGGTTATTACATCTAACGATTTAAAGAAAAACGAAGATTATATTCCTGAAGGCATGGATTACTTTGAGTACATGACACTAAAACTTGAAGATACTAAAGAAAACTACGCTAGTTATAATCCGTTGACAGTGGAGGAACAAAAAGAAGACGAAAATGGTTCCTTGTCGAAAAGGACAGCTAGAAAAGGACAAGGAAGGCGAGGAAGACACAGAAAAGATTTTCAGAAAGATATACTGCCAAGCATTGTTTCTTTATCGAGGCGTGAAGTGACTGAAGATCTTCAAATATTCGAAGAGGCGCTTTCTGCAACTGGTGTTTCTTGGCAATGTAGTTCGTCTAAAAGGAAAGCTGCTGCTAGAAACAGTAGGGGCAGGCGGCGGTTGGTTGCTGCAGAACCCTCGAGCAACTCGCCGTCGCCTGCAGCTGGGGGTGGGGAGCGGGCTATGTGTATGGAAATGTCGTTGGAGAAGAGTCTTGAAGGGTGGGGGAGAAGGACGCGGCGGCTACCGCGACAAAGATGTCAAAATGGTGGTAATCATAATCAGGCTCTTGCTCTGAATGTTAAGTAGAGATGTTTTTTTGTTGTTGGTTTCTTGTAGTCATTGTTGTGCATAATTAAATAGATCTTTTTATATAATGTGTACAACTTATGAAGATTGTCACAAACAAAATGAACATAATCGGCATTGGTCATGAAAACTGTTGCATTTATAATAGAATGGTGTTTGGTAGAGGTTGTAAAAAGTTAACCACCAAAGATGTGAAGATGGGTTCGGGTCAAAACGGATGAACTTTAGGTGTCCGTTACAGTTGTTAGGTGGTAATTTCTAACATGACTTGAAACACGTCATGAAAATAATCAATTTTTTAGTTGACCAGTCTAGCTCATTTAATAAACACGTCATGAACGGGTTTAACTAAAATAAAACATGACTTGCTAAGTTATTTAAAATTCGAATTAAAAATAAAAAAATAAATAACATACAAGTTTAACCAGTTGACCGTTCAATCAGTTTCTAGTGTTGTTATAAGTTGTTTATAGCCGGTTTAACTCGTATGTAAGTTTTATTCCAGCCCGTATCAACCCATTTAGGAGTCGTTCAACTTGTTTACATTTGGATTAGAATCCAGTTTCGATGTCATGTCCATTTAATTGAACTTCCTGATATATGAAATATATATTATTATATTTATATTAATTATTAATGTTGAAGAATCCACAATAGGTTGCCCAAATATCACGTGGATTTTATGAACAGCCTCACTACTATTTTTCAATATTGAACAAATTCTTTTTTTTGGCCCACAAGACATGACACTTGGTGGGTTTCCATCCATAAACAAGTTTGCCATTTTCCTTTTTTGTTTGTTTAACTACAATACAATAATAGGCTACTATTAAACTCCAAAAAAAATATATAGATGTAACAAAATATGTAATTAATTGTTACTGGTTAACTTTGTTTTATATGACTTTGGTGTTGAGAGTTTTCGAAATAAAACTTGACCTGTGAACAAGATTTCTATGCTCAATCATTTTTTCCTACAATATTTGACTAGCATTTTCTTTAAGATAAACGATACAAAACGCGGTTAAATAACCACATAATACAATTACACGTCATTTTACATTAGATACAAAACGCGGTTAAATAAACACCTCTTTTCATCTCTCTCGCTATTTTTTATTGTCTATTATCAAAATGTCAAACTTCTCTGATTTTTTTTTATCAAACGTGTTGCTTTGTTTATGATAATAATATGATCAGACTCCAAGACAAATGATTACATATTATGTTCACAGATAAAAATGCAACGTCTTACTCAGTGCAATGATTTTCAAAATATCGAGACATGTTTATTTATTGATAACAAATAGAAAAAAAAATACAAAGAAAAGACTAAAAAGAGTGATAAAGAAAAAAGGTCCTACCGGGAGTCGAACCCAGGTCGCTGGATTCAAAGTCCAGAGTGCTAACCACTACACCATAGAACCTGTTGCGTTTGTATTTTGTATAAATACGCTAATAAAGGATCTTTATGTGTGCAGGTATATTTTTACTATAACATACAGTTTGGATATCTTGTTAACAATTCAAGTTTACTAACATGTTCAAAGTAGACCGGATTTTGGTTATATAACTGTTTGAAAAACTGAACATTGTTATAGTAATTTAATATATGAACTTTAGATATCAACTGCCAAAACATATATACAAGTTTCAAGTTTAATTAATCATCTAAAACATAACACAGTTTTAACAATTAATCATTTATAAATTTAAAAGTTTCAAAAAGCGAAAGATAACATATTTAGATTTATCGGGAAATAAAAACTTAATGCTCAATAGTCTAGTGGTATGTTTTATTGTAGAATCGCTATAGCATTGTTTATCGGTATATAGTGATCGTTAAAACAATGGGGGTGCTAAAAAGGGATACGTTCATTATGGGTTTTATTAATTAGCGTGTTAAATGCTTAAAACTCGATGATATAATAAGGCTAACACATGATCAACTGATCAAGGGGATAATCCCACAACTATTAAATGGCCACAAGGGTTGTATGTGGTTAGGTTTGGATGAGTGCATCAATAAATCACACGATTATGATCATGACCAATTGACCACATGGATATTTCATGGTTACATAATAATGTCAGTTGCCATAAGAGCAGTATGTGACGAGGTCATACAGACAGATATGATCAGATCAGATCAGATCAGATCAGATCACAAGGGTAGTATTCGATAAAAAAGACCACAATGGTAGCATGTGGTCAAATAAAATGAATGTGTCACATGTTATATTGTTATGTGACATGATGTAAAAATGTTGGTTTTTGATCTGAATGCAAAAGATAGTGTTTTTATCCTCGCATGGTGTTAGTTAAAAGGTTGCAAATCATTGGTGAGCCCAATAACTAGATTTTGGGTATAGGACATATATCTGTATTCGTATCAAGTGTGTAAAATGGGAATCAGGTTGTCCCTGTTCGCTACTTAGCATCCCTCACTTAGCAAAAGCTTATGGTATTACATGTACTTAAAATATCGACATGTCTTTTATATCAACTGAAATCACAAAAACAAATACCCATGTTAATGTTGTTAGGCCAGTATCGACTGATCCAATCCGTTACAGTACCGGTTCACAAGATACCCAAAAATATGGACTTGATATGGAACCAAATTTGCATACCTTCTAAGGCTGGACAATGGAGACATCGTTGGCCCCTCCATCGCAGCAATCAACTAAACAATAGCGCCCCCTCTATTTCCTAGGCGTCATTAGGGTGGCCCACATGATTCAAACAATCAATTTTTTTCTTTTTCCTTAAAGTGCGTGATTCTTTTTTCCCGGAAGCTACTGGAATTGTGGAATAAAATCCCCTTTTAAGACTGTACGTTGTCGCTCACATCTAGCGAAGACTTTATCCTATTAAAACAGGACAACTAGGCGCTTACATGGCACTGGCTAAAGTGTCAATCCTGCTCACTTGGTCCTGTTGTGGCTCAAGGTGAGCGAGGACTTTATCATGTTTTTTTTTTTTTGTATTTTTTATGTTTTGTAATTTTTTTTATAAAACACTACATTGCATAGATATTAAAATAAACGCTACATAACATAAAAAAGCATAAAATAACATCAATTCATAACATCAAACCATTATTTAAAAACATAAATAAATAGTAGAAACACGACTATATTAGAAATCGTCCTCTCATATCTCTCCAAACCTCAACCCTCGGGTAGTTATCATTGTGTATGTTTCGGTATTGGTTACGGGCTTCTTCAATCGCTTCATCTTCGTTAAAACCCGGATTGTCGTTCACCGCATTTACAAAGAATTGCTCAAATATTGTGCACTTCGACTTTAAAGATACATACTTTCCATATATCGCGTCCGTTGAACGACTGTTTTCATCCATTTGTTCATTGAATCTTGTGACAACCGCTTTCCAAAAACTTTGCGTTCGCTCCATTCCTCCTTGTTCTTGAATAGCAATATAACTATTGACCAAGGCGAGTTCTTCCTCCATGTTCCAGCTTGGTGGTCACACACGGTTTAGTGGGGGAGGGATTGGATTTGGATTTGGGTTTTGGTTTGTCATTTTTTATCAACTTGAAGATGAAAAAATTGATAATATTTTTTGGTAGAAAAATTAGTGTTGCACCATATATAGGAATAATGGAAATAAATAATCCCAACTATTGACTATTGGCCAATAACAGTCCCAACTACGAAAATTACCAATAGTGGTCCCAACTTTCGACATATTGGAATATAATTGATCCAAACTAACGGAGGTCTAACTCCGTTAGTGTGATGCTGACGTGGCATCCTAGGTGGCAAAATGATCCTACGTGGCATGTCACGTCAGCACCACACTAACGGAGTTAGACCTCGTTAATTTGGGTCCATTATATTCCAATATGTCGAAAGTTGGGACCATTATTTGTAGTTTTCGTAGTTGTGACTGTTATTGACCAATAGTCAATAATTGGGATTATTTATTTCCATTATTCCCCATTTATATATAGAGGTCTTCAAAATTCGACCGTTGGCTGGCAGCCAACGACTAGTTTTTTGAATGTGGTCTCGCTAGCTCACGCGAGCTAGCTCGCTTGGCCTCGCCTCCGTCAACGGTCACTTGGAGTTGTTATGGGCCGAGCAATCCACGTGGAAAAGATTGTGGCTCGCGGCAGACTGCTCACGGAGTCACGGGCCACAACGGATAGTCTAGCGTGACGCCTTGTGTGACACTGAGGTGACGGAACGGAGCACTCCATCCAGGCACCAATTTGCAACTTATCATTATCATCATCTTCTCAGTCTCCGGCGAGACACTCACACATAGAGATGGCCGCCTGTAAATTCCTCTTCCGGTATTCTCTCTCTTTTTAAAGTTGAGTACATTACGCATCGAAACTTGTACTCCGTCCCTCTTCTTTCCCGGTCACCGTCTCCTCTCTCACACCTCAGGTCAACCCTAATAATATCTTATTCATTTCTATCTTTCTGCATAATAACAATCTAATTTATAAAATTATCCAATCATTATGTGTTCATATGTATAATATAACTAACTATTCCAATTTTAAACTCATATAGGGTTTAAGCTTAAATCCTACCAAAGACCATACGCTCTATTCCAGCTGCTGTTTCTGTTCAATATCCTGAAGAAGAAGATAACGAAACTAAACAAACTAGTGTTAGAGTTTTAATATGGCGAAACTCAAACGACGACGTTTCTAGTTTCATGAAAATGGAACGGAGACTTATTATTGAGCCACATTCCAACTCTAGGTTTCCTTATTTGGATAAATTTAAAACTGGAGACACTTTTTTGACTAGTAGGGAAGTATTGGATGCAGTTGAGCCGTCGTTGATGGAGCTTAGGAAGGAGAGGTTTAGGAATGTTGTTAACAATCGGACGTACTCGGTTTGTCTGGTGGTTGAAGGTTTGTCGGACGCAGGGAATGTTTCGGCTGTGTTTCGCTCTGCGGATGCTTTAGGGTTTCAGTCTGTTCATGTGGTGGCATTAGACAGCAGGAAAAGGTGTTAGTTAACCCAATCTGAGGTGATTTGGTTGTTTTGGATTAGGAATGTTGGTTCGTGTGGATGGTTTGTGATTGTGATTTGTTGTTTGATTTGAACGATTAGGTATAGAGAGCATCGGCATGTTAGTATGGGAGCTGAGAAGTGGTTGGACATTGAGCTTTGGGATACGACTGAAGAGTGCTTTGAAGTTTTGAAGTCGCGTGGTTATCGCATTGCTACCACGCATTTGGGGATGGAGACGGTACGTTTAAGAATTTGATGTGTTCATTGAATCAAATGCTTTTGCTGGCTTTAGTGTTGAGTCTAATATTGTGGTCTTGTTGATTGTTTTTAGGTTTCTGTTTATGATATGGATTGGTCGCAACCCACTGCTATAGTCGTTGGAAATGAGGGCAGGTATGTGCTTGTTGTGTTTGTTAAAAATTATATACTGTTCGAATCCAGATCTTTTATTTATTTTAACCCTTTAAAGGTCAACTGCCCAGCGTAAGCTGCATTTTAATTGATCCCATTGGTTAGCAGCGTATTGGTTGGTTGGGTCTTGTGTGTTTCCGCTAATGGGTTCTCATGGCTAAAAAAGAAGAAAGATTAATTACTAGATGGACCTTTTATGTGTAAAATGCTAAGAATAGAGATCATGCTTCATTCATAATCTTTCTAGTTTCTGTTCAGGATTGTTGTGGACTTGCTATCACATTCATAAATCATTATTCTTATTTGGCGATTACCCTTCTTGTAAGCTAACACCTAACGATAAATCATAAACGATAAAATGACCTCGAAATGTTTGTTTTGGAAGATAAGCCTAGTTTACATATCTTGATCATTACTGTTATGACAGGGGGATTAGTGAAGAAGCTTTAAAATTGTCAGATATGCATTGTAGTATTCCATGAAAGGAATGGTGGACTCGTTCAACGTCTCTGTTGCTTCTGGGATCCTTATGCACCATGCAGTCTGTGATAGAACTACACGGCTGGTAAGAATCTTGAACCTAATACCATCCAACTTTAGAAAACTTTTAACTTAACTTTAGCACCTTCAACATCTTCTAGACTGGAATTGATTATGATTTTTACAACTGATTAGTATATAATCACTTTCAAAACGCATCCAACCCCTCTCTGGGCATAAATCTGTTTCCATACCCACTTTAACACTTGTGATGGTTTGAAAAGTCAAATAACTCTTGTTTGATATGAAGGTGCTCATGGTGATCTTACATCAGAAGAAAAACAAATATTACTTGCTGAGTTTTCTCTACGACATAGCAGGAGTTCAATCAGCATTGCTGAAGAGTACGCCAAGCGTAAGATCGCAGCTTCACCCAAACTGTGATCCTTAGTATCAATCGTCATTCGGATAATTGTACTCTCTTTTAGCTTCCTCAAGTTTACAGTTTAGACTTGTGATTGATGTACTTTTTTTCCTGGCCAAATATGTATACACTAAAGTAGCAGTTTTGAAATGAATATTCTGGAAAAGACGTCATTAAAATTTGCTTTTCAATCAAACGTAGCCGTAACTTTATATGATATAGAATTAAAATTTTACAACTTGATTATGCTAACAAATACAAAGAAATAAACTTTGAAAATGCTTCTTAATCAATGAGGGGCCTCGTGCCATCTGGCGATTGAATAGAAGATTTAGAGCTGCTTTGCACAGTCATATCTGTCATATCTTCACCATGCTGCTTCCTTTGTTGCGACTTCACAAATTCTTCTATTCTCTGCTTCAGTTCAGTGTCTGGAATCAGCATATCTGGTGTAAGATGTGATCGATTGAATGGATCCGACTGCAAATTCATAAAAACATTACAAAAAACGACATTATAAATTGTGGCAATTGACGAGATAATGTTATGCATAAAGAAACAGAAAGATCAAAACTTACAGCGTCGCTAAGAAGATGTCTCTGAATCACTGGTCGGTCAACTATGATTCTTGAAGATGGTAAGATAACTGGATCTTTCATCAGAGTGTACTGCAGTTTCAACATTACAATACCGTAAGACGAACTTGGTTTTATATAACTTGTTATATATCAAGCACCGTAAAACGGACCAACTGGGTTTTCCAAAAATCTGGCAAGTTACCTGGATTGGATCAAGGAACTCATCCGGAATGTCTCGAGAATAGCTTCAGCATCCAATGCTTCAGATGCTGCAGCTTTAGCCTTTTTACCAAGATCCTCAAAAGCCTGTATCTTCTTGGATCTTCACCGATTCTTCTAAGAACATTTGCAGCTTCCGTAAATAACTGCATATGATCCATGATTATTACATATGACATCTCAAAATATTTCTTTATAACGAATCAACATTGTTCAGGATTAGAAAAACACAAATTTTAAAATATGTACCTGGTCATTGTAGGACCGTCCATCCTTTGTAATGGCAGATGGGAAAATACTTTCATGATCACCCCTTGCCAGATGAACATATATGCTCACAATCTTTAACATAGGAATTAATTAGACATCAAAATAATTGTAGCCACACGCGGAAATGGTAAGAAATACTTTTCACAACCTTGAGGTTGTTTCAAATTACAATAATACAAAAACAAACCTGCTTTAGCAACTGCTTTGGCCGAAACTCGTATTTTTCAGGATCCTTCAAGGTTAATGATTTCCTCTGTGGGCCGACAAGTTGTAACAGAAAGTAATTTAGCATGCTGGCAACTCTTTCAACTGAAACAAGAAGCAACAGTCAGAAAACATGGATATATTCAATACCATTTCAGACTTTAAAAAAATAAAGATACCATTTCAGAAGCAGAAAGGGAGCTGTGATTTGCTCAGTGGTGAAAGCAAGCATGCTCACATCTTCCATAGCCAACTTCATGTCGATTCTAATAATCTATATCCAAAATAAACCACCATTTACTTACTAAGTATTTATAAAAACATAAATACATATCTCAAATGTGTAGACATAAAAAACAAACATTTCTTGAGAGTGGAAAAGTCTAGTTCTCTCCTGCCTCTCTTGTGCAGGTCTTTGTTCCCATTCGGTTGTGTTGGACATCTCAGCTTCCAGCTCCTTGAGTTCAAGAATTTTATTGAGACTTTCATCAAGAAGAAAAGATACTGTCATTTATCAGGAAAATAAGGAAAATTTAGGTAAACGCCCTTTTCCTCTTCCTTGGCAATCTGAAACAAGTTTGAATTGTCTAAGTTATTACAGAGATGGTAAAAAATACACATAAGTAGCAACAATTAGATTAACAATTACCTGTTTCCACGCATTCTGGTGTACAGGAACCTGCCAAAGATACTCTAGAAGTTCGGCAATGTTATGGCGTATGTTAAATTTTTGTCATAGAACCTGCACAACAGTCAGAAGGTGTAAATTATTTGTTTGGTAATAACCCAGGGCCCGGAGGAGGGGGCATATATAATGAACCGAGATGTTAAATTAGAGGAAAAATCACCTGAGTGTGGGAGCCCGTGAATTCGATATCAACATAAAGTTTCAGAAGATTTCTGGACAAGATACTGGACGGATAGTTGGTGACCCTCAAAAAAGTGTACTTGTGACAGTCAATGTGCCACTGCAGACAAAAAGATGTAAAAAAACCGTAAGTTCCTGAGTTTAAGTATTGTATCCAATTATAGAAATCAATTTTGGGCACAAATCAAAAGATGATAAAATATAAGATACCTCCTACGAGGCATCCAGCAGTTGAGTACTTCAACCATTTTTGCTCTTAAATAGGGATTTCTAATGTACTCTGGACTTGCCATGAACATAATAAGAAGTTCATAAAATCATCCTAGCAGAAAAAAGACGGAAAAAACTGCATGAAGCAACAGAAATATGGCGATTGCAAAAAGGCCAAACAAAATCTGATAACTTATCGTTTTTACCAGCTTGACACCATCCAAAGCTCGTGGAATCCTAGAAGCGAAAATAAGCAATTCCATAACATCTTCCACAAAGTGTTCAGGCATACATGCAAATTCCATAGGACAAGATTGTGGTAAAGGCATTTTGAAACCGCCTATACGATCTACCAACCAAACCACCATTAACTGATAGAAAGATAACGCCTGTTGAAGAAGATCTCCGTCCTATGATATAGAAACACATGCATGGATATATTAAAACTAGTTTAAAAGGAATTCAGCCTGAATACACAATGAAAAGACTGTTTTACCCTCAATATCTGAGCTTCATAACATAATTTCTCTTGCGTAAATGATTCGATTTCCTTCTCGAGTCGAGCAATTTCTTGAGCTAGTCGAG